>AWWV01010562.1:0-15604 GCA_001974805.1 Corchorus capsularis | reverse complement strand
TATATATATATATATATATATATATATATAGATAAGTAATTACCCGTAAGCCCATCGATCATATTCATGCATGATTAATAGCTCGGTCATGTTTTGATAGCTCGGTTAGAAGTTTCACGACTAAAGGGTCCGCATGCATGATTGGCTAAAAATTACTCATGCAAAAGTAAAAGAAATTAAAGTAAAATAGAACAATATATAAAGGTGTTGCACGTCTTTGTTTTTTCAACTTACAATACATTTAACACAGACATTTATATATCCATTTGGAGAGTTTCCCCTCATTAATTAAAGTCCGTTGTAACTCGAATATTCCGAGTTAATCGGGTTCTAATTTCCTTTACTTAGATTTTATATATATTTACATTGAAATTCTTGATTTTATTCAAATTGTCCCCCAATATCCTTTGTCAAGATCCACCCCTTACCTACTGGTTACTGGATATAGTGGAGATCGGGGCCTATTGGATATGGTGGAGATCAGTGAAAAGACACAGAACTAATTGCTTATAATTTACGTTGATTTTAACGAAAAAACCATTAGGGTTTGGCAAATTATTTTGATGGAACGCAAGTCATCGTTTGAATATGGGATGGGCGGTGCGTACCCCTATTATTAACTTGAATACGTTGTCGGTCCTTGGCATGCGTCATTCCAAATGAGTAGTTTAGTTTTCTTTTCTCTTGGCTTTATCGGTACGTAGTCATGAGTCATTTCGTAAGATAATGGAGGGGCTCATATAGCTAAATGTCCTCACCTACTTTTTTCCATGTCAATGTCATGGTGGGAAAATGTAACAGAACATAAAGTTATTACTCTTGTAAATTTTGGAGTACACTTTTAATCTCTTAGCTTGGCATGATTTTATTTATATTGAAAAAATCGATTGACGTGATAGATAATTTCTAACCTCTCTCTTGGGCCTTGGCTTATCTTGGGTGAAATTTATGAATCGTTGAGGATAAAGACAGGTACCAAAGAAAATAAGGGAATCCCATCCGATAATATAAGGCAAGAATTTTATTTGGTGTGCTTTTAGTCATCGCACATGTTATACACACTCTCATATCCAATCTTGTGGAAGTACTTAGTAAGACCGAACTGATAAATTTGAAATTATCCTACAAATTATTCGAGGGATCCATGATATGAAGATGTGCAATTCCAAGTTTTATGATTCATCAAAACCCAAAATCAAAATGGTCTAAAATTAAAGCAGAATTAAATTGCTACTAGATTGATGAGTTAATAAACTTTATAGTTTTCCAATTCATTTCGAGTTTTATGAAAATTAATGAGTGAAAATTAGTTAATCACCTATTTTTATATGAAAATAGTGCAATTTAGATGGCAATTGTGATGTTTCCGAATTCAGATCTTCTTTCATTCGGCTATTTTTCTAGCTTATAAGGTTTGGGTTAATTTTTTTTTCTTTTAGTGTAAACGGGCTACTTATGCATTCATCAAGGACTTTGATTACAAATATAGGAAGGTAAATAACCCACCCACACCCTAGAGTTACCCAACCGACATTCAGAGTTAGCTATGTTATGGGCTAAAACATTTGCCCCCAGTTTTACAAAATTAAAAGAGATAAAATCAAATTTTGAGGATAAAGCTAAGATATCATGGATCAAAACAGCACCCGACCACAATGAATCTTTGCCCTTCCCAATCTCTTCTATTGCTACTTTACTATCTGATTCGACTAGAACCTAGTTGTAACCTTTCTCCTAGGCCAACTCCATACCAAAGACAATTGACATACACTCTGCATGAAGCACACTTTCAACACCAGCCACCCTACTTATGCCTCCTAGTACAACATCTCCCATTCCATTTCGCATTAATACAATACCAAGTGAAGCCATACCTGATTGAGCATTGTAAGCGGCATCGCAATTGAGCTTCAAAAATCCAGCAGTAGGAGGATTCTACCAATCTTGGAAGACCTGTTTGGTGATGATCCTTTCGCCATGAACAGAGCTCATTCCCTCCTCATATTCCTTGACAACAACATCTATCTTTCGCACCAACTGAGTAGGAGTAAAGCCTTACTATCATGTAAACAAGAATATCTATTGAACCATATCATCCATAACAAGGTAAGGACCTCTGCCAAGCAATCTTTTTCTTGAGCCATAATGCATAGATTTAGACAAAAATCCTCTGAACCCACATTATTATCAACAAAATCTACCATCCAAAACATTGACTCACTCCAAACTCTTTTAGCAAAGTGGCAATCGAAGAATAAGTGGGCTAAAGTCTCCCCTTGCTCACCACATACGCAGCACTCATCCTCGACCACAATATTTCTTGATCTCAAGATGCTTCGAATGGGAACAAAACCACGCATCAGGCGCCAATTAAAATACTTCACCTTCGGAATCACTTTCACTGTCCATAACAACTTTCACATTGGATTCCTAAGCTCCATATCTGCCACTTCTCTTTCCAAAAAAAATTTGCCCAGATGATAAGCAGAACAGACTGTAAACACACCCAATTTCGACTCCGTCCATATGAGCTTGTCATCGATCTTTTGTAGACTAAGAGGAATATCCATTATAGCTCAACTACATTGGGAGCAAACAAGGACCGTAATAACTCCTCCTTCCAAATTCTTTCTTCCTGATCGATAAGCTCTGCTACAATACCATGGTCTAAAATATTCGACTCCATGCTAGTTGGTCTTTCTAAAGGCAAACCCGGGACCCAAGTATCCTACAAAATGATCACTGATTGACCATCTCCAATTTGCCACCGTGTTCCATGCTTCAACACTAATCTTCCTTCCATTATGCTCCTCCACACATACGAGGGGTTAGATCCCAAATTTGCATCCATAAAGTTCGAATATGGGAAATATTTTGCCTTAAAGATCTTAAAGCAAAGAGTATTAGTATTATGGAGAAATTGCCACTCTGTTTTGCTAAGAAAGCCAAGTTGAAAGCCTCAAAGTCTCTGAACCCTAGACCCCCATCAAGTTTAGAAGTACACATCTCCTGACCCCATTGCACCCAGTGAATTCCTCTGTCCTCCTTACCATGTCCCCACCAAAACCGAGCTAGTATCATGTTAAGATCATGAACAGAAGTCTTTCGAAATTTGAAACAGCTCATAGCATAGATTGGAATCGCCTGAGCTACAACTTGAATAAGAACCCCCTTACCTGTAGCAAAAAGTAACTTTCCTTGCAAATGATGAATACGCTACCAAAGTCTGTCTTTAATATGCTGAAAGTGTAGTTTCATTTCTCTCCCAACCAATATCGGCAAGCAAAGATATTTATCACCAGCGAGCATACCTTACACCCCCAACTTCACCTTAATTTCCTCCCTACGATTCATAGATGTATCGATGCTAAAGTAGATAGCAGATTTTTCAATATTCAAAAATTGACCCGATGCAAGCTCATATTAGCGAAGTAACTCCGTTATAGTGTCGACCTCCCTAAAAGAAACTCTTGTAAAGAGTAAACTATCATCTGCAAAGAGCAAATGAGTTACTCTCTGGGCCGCCCTACATACTGAAACACCCTGTATAATTCCCTTGTCGAATTCCACGAGATGGAACAATGTCACCACATTGTTTTCCATTATTTACCACCGAATAAGAGACTGTACCCACACAAGTCATTAGGGCTGTTCGTCGTCGGTGGCTACCGACCAAACCGACTGCCACCGACGAAACCGACACTCGTCGGTGTTGTTTCAGCGGAGGCGGTCGGTTTGTCGGTTTGTAACCCATGGTGAACGGGGTAGGGCGGGCGGTTTTCGGCCATGGGTTTCAAAACCGAAACCCGACCGAAAAACCGACTAAAGATATTTATATATATTATATATTTATATTATATATTATATTTATTTGTTTTTTTATATATATAGTATTATAATATATCATAAATATAATTATAAAATGAAAAATATAAATACCTAACCTAAGAAATTAGAAAATCTGATTAATTTCTTTCTCTTCTCTCTCTTCCTCTTCGAGTTCTTCTCTTCCTCTCTTCTCCCATGCATCGTAGTCCCTAAATTGGCAATTTCAAACCGTAGGTTTAGGATTTTCAGTGGAAATCTAGTGTTCTTCCATCCCATTTGTTGTTCCCCTCTAGTTTTAGGCTTAATTTCTTCTTTAGTTGCTTTATCCTACCGAAAATTCCAACCTCAACCTAGGAAACACTAATTTGTTTAATCCCTAAATTTTTCCCAATTTCCAGTTTCGATGGAAGAATACTAGATTTCCCCCATTTTTTTCTTTGTTTTGATTCACTGTTTTGATGGATTGAAACGAGATGTGCGAAATTCTCAATTTGAAAACCGACACTGTTAAACCCAAAAAAGAAATCAAGGTGAGCAATTCCTTCGAGTTGTCTCTGTTCTTTATCAGTTTATACTTTTATAGTTGATGATGTATACTATAATATTAATCCTCTGTTGTATCTTTGATTTCTCTCCTTAATTTTTTAGGTTAAAGTTTAAAACAGAAAGTTTGCTGTTGGGTTTCGGTTTAGTTCTAATTGGGAATCAAGTGACTAAATTTTGGTTAAAAGCATCAACAAAGGTCAGTTCAGTTGCTTCTTTGTCAACTATTGAGTAATCTAGCTCTTTATGATCATGCCCTTTTAAGATTCAAAGTTGCTTTCTTTATCAGGAATTGTGTTTAATGTTTGTCTATAGTTAGTTAGGTTAGATACTTAGATTGTAATGGTTAAGCTTGTCTCCTTGAACAATGAACACTGAAATTTGATTGCCATCATAAATGGATGATTGTAAACTCACTGGAAAACAGATGATTGTAAACTCACTGGTATAGATATGATGTGAAGTCTTAACATTGTGTAGTAAATACTAAATAGTAATATTCAGAATGTATTATTATTTATTGCAGTGTAGTGATTGATTTCAGAATTGAAAACTTATATATATAATTGTGAATCTGTTTTGTAGGATGTCCATCTCAGAATCTGAGATTTTGGACTCTTTCGACCTGAAGATTTGAACCCAGGAATTGATGCAGATCTTGATGAAGGGGAGATGCGAGACCTTGGTCTTGCGGTTGCTTCTGGATCTTCTGGTAAGCCCCCTCTCGACCCCTCCTCTAACAAAAGAGCTAGGTCTAGTACAAAATCTTCAGTGGTGTGGGATCATGTTACTACTTATGAAGGCCCTCCCCCTGATCGTGAATTAATGGCTAGGTGCAACTATTGTCCTAAAACTTTTAAGGCACACTCTAAAAAGAATGGCACAAGTACAATGCTAAACCATATTAAGGGTTCATGTCCCAAGTCTCCTTTGGGTCTTGCTGCTAGGCTTGAGAGGGAAAAGTCCCAAACTCAGTTAGTAGTGACTAAAGAAGGAGATGGGAGTGTGGCAGCTGGAGCTTGGAAATACAATTCAGAGGCCATTAGGAAAGCTATTGCAACTATGATTGTAGTTGATGAGCTTCCTTTTAGGTTTGTGAAGAACAAAGGATTTAAGCATGCAATGGCGACAGCTTGTCCAAGATTTGTTATGCCATCAAGGACTACTATTGCAAAGGACTGTTATAAGTTGTATAATGAAGGGAAAAAACAACTCAAGTTGAAAATTAAGGCCTCTAACTGTCGGGTGTCCCTAACAACCGACACATGGACAGCAATTCAGAAAGTTTCTTATATGTGTGTGACTTGCCATTGGATTGATGATGACTGGAAATTGAATAAGAAGATAATTGGGTTTTATCCGATTACTAGTCATAAGGGGGAGGTTATTGGCAAAACTTTAGAGAAGACTTTGAAAGAGTGGGGCATTGACAAGGTGATGACTATAACAGTTGATAATGCTGGATCAAACGATGTTGCTGTGGGGTATTTGAGGAAGAAGTATTTGAAAGAAAAGACTTGTGTTGTAGAGGGAAAGTTGCTGCATATGAGATGTGTTGCACACGTCTTAAATTTGATTGTCTCGGATGGAATGAAGGATGTTGATCCCTCTGTTGTGAAGATTAGAAATGGTGTTAAATTTGTGAGGGCTTCCAATTCCAGATTGGAAAAGTTTAAGGAGTGTGCAACTGCAGAAAATTTGAAGACTGATAAAGGTTTGTGTCTTGATGTTTGCACTAGGTGGAACAGCACGTATTTGATGCTTGATGCAGCCGAGAAGTATGAAAAAGCATTCGAGGCTTTTGAGGATGTTGATCCTCATTATAGAATAGATCTTGGTGGTGCTGATAAGGTTCCTACTAGTGTTGATTTCGAGAATGCTAGGATTTTATGCATTTTTCTGATGAAGTTTTACTTGTTGACTTGCAAAGTGTCGGGGACTTCTTATGTGACAGTAAGTTCTTTATTGGATGAAGTTTTCAAGGTCTACACTGCTTTGAAAGAGTTGGAAAAGAATGTTGATCATGAGTTGAGGAAAATGGCAGCAAGTATGAAGGCCAAATACGACAAATATTGGGGAAGTATTGATAAGATGAATATGGTCATTTATTTGGCTGCCATACTTGACCCTAGGAAGAAGTTTTCCTTTGTTGAATTCTGCATTAAGAGAATGTATAAGGCTGATGAAGGTAGTGCTTTATTGCAGACCGTGCAAGATGCAATGATGAGCTCTTTCAAGATTACAAGAAAGTGTTGAGTCCAACTGAAAAAGGTGCTACAAATGTTGACAAAGATATGGAAGAAGTGGCTTCTGTTGGTGCAGGTCTTGAAGATAATGATGATAGTGCAATGGATATGTTTTGGAAGCATGAAATGGAATCCGGGAAAGAGGAGAATAAAACTGAATTGGATGTTTATTTGCAAGAGGATCGGGAAAAGAAACCAGAGGAGTTTGATATACTGACTTGGTGGAAGATTAATAGCCCGAGGTTTCCAATTCTCTCTTGCATAGCAAGAGATGTCCTAGTTGTGCATGTATCCAGTGTCGCTTATGAGAGTGCTTTTTGCACTGGTGGCCGTATCTTCGATGTATACAGAAGATGCCTCGTTGCCAAGCATGTTCAAGCTCTCGTATGTGGACAAGATTGGCTACGGGGCACTTTGGACTACAACCCAGTGCTGAGATAGAGGAGCAATCTGAGTTTGATAAACTCGCCCAAGGTAATCTTAAATTTAATTGTTTAAGTTACTTTAACTTAGTAGTTAGTCTTACTATGTTTAATGATCTAACATTCACTTTACATGTATCTTTCAACACTTTACAGAATTGAAGGAGGTCTCCATAGACCCTGTAATTGATGGTTGAGGTTCCTGAATTATCATCCTTGCAGTTAGGTATGTTTGATTTTTGAATCATATATGAATCTATGTTACTAAATTTATTTTTAAAATTTAACATTCACTGATTATATATTGTTATAGTGTTGATAATAGTTGCATTGCTTTTAACTTAAATCTTGCTTTATACACTGATTGTATAAACTGTTTTTTAGATATTTTGATTTTGAATGATGGTGCTGCTTGCTGCTGCTATTTCTTTTTGGACAAAATTATAGCTGAACAACGAAGATAATCTTTTGTACATGCTTGCTGGCTGCTGCCTTGGTTCTTTTGTGTATATAACAGTACATGGGGTTACACACATGGAGTTGGAGAAGCTGCAAATATATATAAAGTTCTTTTGTTCATAAATAGATCAGTCTAGACACTGACTTGATTTGCCTATGTGCTCTCCTATGTTTTTGTTGTTTAAGAGAGTCTGAAATTGTTTATAATATGGCAAACTTAATTCCCCAATTGCTCTCCCAAGGTATTTTGTTAAGTGGGAGATTTAGTTATTTAGCAAGCTAATGTTAGTTACTCAATTAGTGTAGCAAATAGTAATAGCCAAACTGTATATATGGTAAATTGCTAATTATATAGGCTGCAGCAATTGAAGAATAGTATTCTGATTTCAATTTTCATGTATGTTTTATGATTTTGAATGACAAAACCGACACCCATGGATAATGGAGAAATCGACCGAAACCGACTTCGGTCGGTGGAACTCGGTTATCCTACAATTCGGTCGGTGGTCGGTTGTTTATTTTATACCGTCGGTATTACCAAATTTTGAAATTTCTACAGCCGAAACCGACCGACCCGACCGACGAACAGCCCTACAAGTCATAACCAGTGAAATCCATGAACAAGGAAAACCCATCATTTTCATTACCTGCTCAAGATAGTCCCGTTCCACCCTATCATAAGCTTTACTCATATCCAATTTCAGAGCCATAAAACCCTCCTTACCACATCGCCTATTCTTCAATTAATGCACTGCCTCATAAGCTACAAGGGCACTGGAAAAGGGGTATAATTTTTTGTTACAACTAATGCGTGACTTTATTAATTTTTGAAAAGGGGTGTGCAATAAGCATATAGAATATAAAATATTTTACAAAAGCTATAACTTAAACCAATGGGGAGTAAAGACCTAGCACTTCCCTTCCCCTCCCTTCTCTTCTCCCTAGTTTCTTAGTTTTGTATCTCAATTTTCCTGTTTGCCTCCTCTTGGCCGGTCCTTATTGCCAAGAAGAGGAGAAACTGTGTTTTAGTTTCCGTTCTTTATTTTATTTTAGAATAAAGTCTCTACATATCAGTAGATCTATTTGGTTTTAGTCACTAGATCTTTTAGATTTAGTGAGTTTGAGTCAGTTTTTTGAGTTTCAGTTTGTTTTCCTAATCAGATTTTATTTAGTATGATCTTACAATAGGGCTGACAATTGTTAATCATATTGGGATCGATGAAGAGCGGAATTTTGTTTTTACTTTTTTTTCTCGGCGTCAAGAGACATAACTGTTTTATGATATATGGACTAGTCGAGAGGGTTTCCGAATCAGTCAACTCTTCATCGCTGATGAAAGCCATAGGAGTGAAAGCGACAGGTTGATGGACATGGCAGAGATTAATGTAGAAGATTCGGAATAGACAGTTCAAGTCACAAAACAAGATCTAGGTTTCTTGGCACAGAGGAGAAGTTGCAAAGTTTTGCTAGCAATGGAGGAAGATTATCTTCTATCTATTGTAATTTGTATCAGTTTCAGTATCTATGTCTTTGTACTCTCGTTTTGATAAATCAAAGTTACAAAAAAAGACGATTATTTAATGTTTTCATTTAACTCCTTGATTTTAACTAGACTTGCTCAAGGGCCGGGTTACCCGCCCAAATCTGAAGGTCCGCCCGAAAATGGGGAGGGTTTTAGCATTAATATTGAGCGTGAAAAACGATCCTTAGACAAAAAAAAAAAAATAGGGCCCGATTATAAATGGGTTAGGCCTTGGGTTTTGATGTTTTAAACCTGAGCCCGGCCGTATTTATATATGAATAATATAATATAATTAAATAATTATATTTATTAATAAAGTTAAACAATTTATATGCGTACCTTAATTAAAACTTGTCAAGCTCTATTAAAATTGAATCTTTTTTATCAAAACTTTTTTTGATTTAATTTGTTTTTAGATTATATAAATTTTAATGTTTAAATTTAATTCTTAAAAATTAATTATTATTTTATTTTCAAAAATAAATATGGGCGGGTTTATGTGAGCGTTGGTCATGTGTTTAAAAATATGGACGGTCTTTGCACAAAACTTGAGGCATGTTCTTCAGGCCATGCTTAGACAAGCATAAATTATTCAATTACTAAGCGAAAGTCCGGCCCGGCACATGAATACCTTTACCTAACATTAATTTAAATTTTAAAAAATAAAAATGAAATAAATAACCTTTCACCATTATTTTTTTGTAATTTGATTTAAAAGAAAATGGCAGCCACTTTAGAGACCAAACTATAAGTACGTTTAGATTATCTAAAATTACTTTTGAATTTTAATTAATTTGATTCTCGCTACCCATATGGTCAATCTAATTGGATTATACTAGTAACATGTCCACGCTTTGCCGAATGATAGATGTTAGCAGCGCTTATCCACCAGTATCTCTTAACGTGTTTCTGTCGCATAGTAGTTGAATATTTTTCGGAGTTTAAAATGTGGCTTGAGATGTAGCCGAAAGGAATAAACCCTTTCTTTTTTTCTTTTTCTTTTTTTTGGGTATGAGTCTATGAAAGAAAGAGAGCATAAATGAAAAAAAAAATAGAAAAAAAAATTAACAAAACTGGGTAGAGAGTAAATAGAAGAAGAAAGAAGATATAGTGTGGGCGGACGAAATAAAAACTTGCCCAAGATCCGATAAACCCCCAGCCTAAAGTGGCCAAACAGCAGAGAGCCTAATGAAGACCCTTGTAAGCGTATAAATTGACAAAGGTGAAAGATTTTCAATTCCTCTCTTCGTTCTGTTCAATCTTCTTCGATTTTTTTTTTTTTTTACTTTATGGGTTTTAATCACATCAGAATCATCATAAACTTGTTTTGGTAAAATGCTGGCAAATAACCCTAGCCGCCCCCTTCTCTTCTTTTCTCTCCCTAAGTTCTTAGTTTTCTTCCAAGTTTCTTGTATACTCCTCCTCTTGTTCATTCAAGGGGAGGAGGAGGTTTAATTTCATATCCCGTTTTCTTTATTGTTTCCTTTGTTTAAAATAATCTCCCAGATCTATAGATCTTTTAGGTTATTTGAGTTTTTGAGTCTATTTGTTTAGTTTGAGTAATCAGTCAGTTTGTTAGTCACACCAAGTGGGTCTCCGAGTTTACATAGATTGAAGACAGTTCATCTTAGTTTTGACATGATTTTACTTTACGGGTTTACGGGTTAACAAAGGGGGTTCTCAAATCACTCATCTTTTTGTTGCTTTTGAAAAATTTTTGTTGATTGAATTATACAGAAATGAGAGCGAAGAGGTGTCGCACGTGTTAGAGACTTATGAAGAAGGTTTGAGACTCCAAATCATCAAGATGGCTCGGGTCGTGAAGCGGGATCAAGATCTAAACGCTGAATACTTTTTTCAGCCTATTATAATCTTTAGTACCTATTTTGTAATTTCATTTATATAAATGAAAATTACATTTTCATTAAAAAAAAAAGATCATCCTAGAAACTCTTTTTCTAGGATGTTATTAGGATTGTGCCATAACCTATTTTAAATCAAAATCAAAATGTATCTTACATCTTAACTTACTACGTCAAACTCATATAATTAATTATTTTAACTACTACCTTTAACCCTAGTTAAAGTTGAACAGTTTAACTTTTTTTTTTTTCAAGTTAAGAATTTTTTTATTCATATTAAGATTTTGTTTCAGAAGGAAAGATTTTATTTTTCAATTTTGAGGTATGAAAATAAGAAAGATGGATTTTTATAAATAATAGGAGTTGGATTTGGTAAGGTAAGGTTTAAAGTTGATTTTGAATTGAAAAATACTTTTTGCCCTGTTTGGTTTTACCACATGTTACCCGTCTAATAATTAAGATAATAATTTAATTTATAGTTTTAGCCCCTAGTTCTCATGTTTTGGCTCTATTTCTTCTTGATAGCTCTTTGTTCCTTTATGTAACATAGACTATGAGCATGTCCTTATATATATTTACATATTATTTTTAACTATCATGGAAATTAATAAAAGGCCAAATGAAGGATTAATGTGGTACCACCTTTTGGCTATTTTTGGTCTTTTCTCATTTTTCGGATTACTAAAAAGCCCCTCTATGAGTTTCCCCCATTCCTTTTCCTTCTACCCTTTTCTGTAATTACACATTTCCCTTCCTTAATTGTTTTTAATTAATGTTTAAGGCTTTTAATTAATTGTTTCTAAACCCTAAACCCTTAATTACTTTTAATTAATGTTTCTCTCACTATTTTCTTTTTTCCTCTCACAAACTCAGTTGCTGCTTCATTTCAATTCCTCGGTGCTAATCAATCTTCAGGTTTACCAAAAATCAAACATTTCCATCACTCCCCTCTGTTTTCACCTTCATATCTCTTTCCTCTTTCTTTTTCGTCTCCATCCCTTCAACATGGACCGTTCAATATTTTTCCCCTTCTGAATTAAAACCACCATTTGTTCAATGTGAGTATTAGTATCCAATTAACAGCATATTTTATTATCTCTTTGCACTTCCTATTACTTAAAAATAAAAACATGTTCTTGACCTTCTTAATTTTGCATGTCTAAAAAGTTAGCTTACAGAGATTTATGCCAGAAACATAATTAAAACTAATCCATTTAAATAATTGTATTTTTACTGCAATCTTATATAATTGAATCAATTAATCAATCAAGCACCACTCTAGAACAAAAAATGTTCTTGGCCCTTATATAAATATTAATATCCATATTCAATTAGTTAATCAAGCACCACTCTAAAATAAAGAACGTCCGTAGCGCCAGCGCAGGCTGATATAACTTGTTTGCATTATTAATATCAATCTTTCTCATCGCCTTTAAAAAAAAGTTTAGCCCCTAGTTACAAATAAAAAGAGTTTTACAAGGTTAATCATTGATTTTTTGATATTGTTGAATAGAATTTTAGAAAGGGAGAGGATTCTCTCCACTACTAAAATATAGTGGAGAGGTCCACTGATCTTAGACGTATGATCCAATGTCTTATAAAAAGCCACATCACCTAATTTTCTAATTCAACTAAAACTCAACGTTTTATTATACAGTGTTTTCTTTCTCACCGTTCCCGGTTCCCTATTTCACCAAACCAGTACAATGTTGTCTTATCACCTTCTTGTATGGTTACTAGGTATAACACCCGCGCTTTGTTGCGGGGTCGAAAAATTTTATGATGGGATTTTTGTGAATCTTTGTTAATTGGTCATCTGGATAAAAACATCATATGATATTAAATAAACCGTCAATCGAAACCATAAAATGTGGGAAGGATTTTAAAAATAGAAACATAAAAAATAACTTTTGAGTGCTTCATGAATTACCTTAATTGGATAAATAACATTGAAGCGTTAAATCGAGTAAAATAGAATTTGTAAAGGACTAAATAGTATAAAGTAGAAAAGTATATATGGGGTCATTTGATAAATAATCCAAATAATAAAATGTTTCTTGATAGTGATCTTCAAACATAAAAATTCCTTTTTGAACCTTTCATGAAACTTGCAGATCAAATTTAGCTTTTGAGTACTTCATGAAAGTCGTAGATCACCTAATAACCTTTTAACCGACACTTAAATAACTTTAATCAGACCTGTGGATCTAAAATTAGATGGTATTAAATAGACCGGCAATCAAAACCACTAAATTTGGGAAGCATTTTTCTTTAAATTGAAATGCTAAAATTGGCTTTTGAGTATTTTCATGAAAGTTGGAGATCATGAAATTACCTTTTAATCGACACCTGAATCACCTTAATTGGACAAATAGAACAAAAAAATAAAATTTAAGCATTAAATCGATTAAGATAGAATTAGTATAGGACTAAGTAGTATAAAGTAGAAAAATATGAGGGTCATTTCATAAATAATCAAAATAGAAAAAATGTTTGTTGATGGAGATCTTAAAACATAAAAATTCCCTTTTGAACACTTAATGAAACTCGTAGATCAAATTTAGCTTTTCAGGTCCTTCATGAAAGTCATAGATCATGCAATAACCTTTTAACCGACACTTGAGAAACATTAATCGGACATGTTGATCGAAAATTATACTCCCTCCGTCCCATATTATCTGTCCACTTCTATTAGGGGAAAAGTGGACAGATAATATGGGACGGAGGGAGTATGATATAAATAGATCGACAATCAAAATCACCAAATTTCGGAAGCATTTTTTTAATTGAAACATAAAAATTGGCTTTTAAGTCTTTTATGAAAGTTGTAAATCACGAAATTACCTTTTAATAGACACCTGGATCACCTTAATCAGGCAAATAGGAAAAAAAAACTCTAAAGCGTTAAATCGATTTGTAAAGGACTAAATAGCATAAAGTAGAAAAGTATGGGGTTAATTTCATAAATAATCCAAAAAAAATTGTGTTGGTGGAGATGACCCCATCAAGGGTATATTTTTCTCAAAGTTCCCAGAATACCCTTAGTCATCAATGCAAATAACAAAAAAACCAAGCATACAATGACCAAAATACCCCTCCCAATTTAGTCTTGGATCATTATGCTCAAATCCTTTGATTGGTTTTTTAATAATTTCATTTCTTCCTATTATTGTTTTTATTGTTTTTAATGTCTACTTTTCACCGAAACCATTCATATGGTTATGTATGCTCCTTGCTCCAATTTGTAATCTCAACTTTGAACAAAGGAAAACTATAAAGATTTGGGTTGGGTATGGCATTGATTATGAGGGGAAGGAGACGCTAATGAGGAAGGAATTGGACAATTTCACTTGGTTACTACCCACATATTTATAATGGACAAGAAGCCGAAGCATAAGCCTCCCGCTATTTCAATTCAAAGGTGCACTTGCTGCTTATTTCCAAGCCAAATTCGTCACTCACCAAATTTGGAGGTAAAAGATTGGAAGATAGATCTACATTGTAATTAAATAAATTACTAATTGCATTTCACTTGAAAGATTCCTAGAAAGATAATTAGTTTTGAAAGAAACAATTTTCATGAACGTGAGGATAAATCGAAGCGTGGACATGGCAGGATTGAGAATGAGGAGAGAAAAGAAACAACCAGTTGAGAAAAATTATGTTGAAGAAGAAGAAGCACGCGAACTGACATGAAATGGTGGATAAACAGTGTCAAAAATAAAAACACAACGTTTTGGTAAATTAGGGAGTGGGCGATGTGGCTTTTTATAAGCCATTGGATCATTAAGATCAGTGGACCTCTCCACTGTATTTTAGTAGTGGAGAGAATCCTCTCCCTCTTAGAAATTATAGTAACTTTTTTCAATAACACGTCAGACGAGATATTAGACGGTAATATTAGACGAGGCAAGTAGCATTGATCTTTTGAATTTTTTTTAAATAAATTATGTCATCATTTGAATGAAATCTTAAAATGAAGTTTTTTTAGAATCCTCCTATTATAATTATAAAATAATATATATAAACTATCACTTTATTAACCCATTCAAAAGTCCAAAAAAGTCGGGGAAGGTCTTCGTGAATGAGTACCACAGATAGCCTTATGGCGGAGTTATGGGGTCTTAGTGAAGGTCTTGTTCTTGCTAAGCAACGGTAACTTATGCCGGTGGTTGTTGAATTAGATGCTTCGGTGGTAGTTCACCTAGCCTCACATGGTGTACCTCAATGTCATCCTTATTCAGTCCTTGTGAAGGATATTATGGCACTCATTGCGGAAGGATGGGTTTGGGAGGTTCGACATATATATAGAGAAGGCAATAGATGTGTCGATTGTCTAGCTAATTTGGCTCAGTCTATAGCTTTAGCTTTGGGTACTTCTGTTTTAGAGGTGCCACTACTTGAGCTGGAGGAACTGTTAGAGCTCGATCGTACAGGGTCGCCTAGCTTACGGCAGTAACTCCACTGCCTCGTCTTATGTACCGAAAAAAAAAATTCAGAAGTCCAAAAAAACAAACCAAAATAGGTACACAAAATACATGATAGAGAGGCCCAAAACCCAGAAAGAGAACATTAACAAAAAAAATCAAAAAATACCAAAAAGAAAGAAAAAAAAAAACACCAATAATACGTGTCATGATTAGTGCAAAATATCAATAGGGATAACTTTAAATATAGTTAAGTTAGATTGGATTAGATCAGAGTAGATATATGGTGTATTTA
>AWWV01010561.1:0-22374 GCA_001974805.1 Corchorus capsularis | reverse complement strand
GCTGGTATTTATTGGTATAATAATTTTCATGAACCTGCTATTGAGTTATTATATATTTTTTATTTAATAATAATAATAATAATAATAATAATAATAATAATAAATATTGAAATTCATTTGAACAGGTCAACTATATGACCATATGTCCTTATCTTAGGTTTTTTTCTGTATTTTTTTTTGGTGAAATCTGAATTTTATTATTACCTACTATATTATCACTTAATAACAGAGAGCTTGAAATGCATTTTAAGAAAATTGGGTGTATATTATTGGATAATTATTTGATACACTAACAGTGTAAATTTTGGACTCCACAAACGGACTGAGAAGTTGACACATAGTCATTTTCTGAATTAATTTTGTTTTTAAAATTCAAAACTATTCTCTAAATGACACATGTCAACCCTTAGACCCCGCATGTGTAGTTTGCTAAACTCCAATGACAGTGTATGATATAATTTCCCTATATTATTTATGGTCCTGTAGAGATATGATATTATATAGCCAAATTTGTCCAAGCCTGCTGAGTGCTGACTCTCTCTCTCTCCATCTTGTCTTTAATTTGCATGCACGCTGGTTTATATATAAATATATATTATTAGGTAGTAGGCTAAAGGGATTTGCATAATGATATTGTTATATACTTTATAATGTGGGAAAATTTTTAAAAAGGGTGGTACACTAAGAATATTTACTCAATGATACCAAAATAAAAATAATTATCAACAAGGAAAATAGTAATTTATTTATGAGATTAATGAAAAGAAAATAAATTTAGCATATTATCCTTAATAATACTTATATTTACCTCTTTGTTTACTTTCTTTCTTTTCTTTTCTTTTCTTTTCTTTTCTTTTATTTTCTCTCTCTCTCTCACGAGCAAAGACATAATTTTGTTTTCTCATTAGAATTAAATAAAAATAGCTTCCTACTGTTATGGGAAGAGAGGATGATTATCGCCAACTAATTGGAGCAATTTAATTGGATGCGCATCTTCTTCTTCTTCTTCTTCTTCTTCTTCTTCTTCTTCTTCTTCTTCTTTAACATCGATTCATGAGATCTTAAACTTCTACACGCGTATTTTATTACTTACACACGAAGTGAGAGACATGGTATTACAATCCAATCAACTAAAATCCTTGATATTCTTATCAAGGCTAAACATCACAATTGCAATTCAGATCCACTCTACAATAGCAATATTACTTTTTTATAATGTTTTGCCTTTCTAATAAAAACAAGAGGATATTAAAATAGCCAATATAACTCATATATAGATTTCACATTTACGAGAACATTTATAAGAGAAGAGGTTTTTTTACTATATTTTTAAAGTATGAGGTTATTAAAATAGCCAATATAGCTCATAAATAGATCTCACAAGAACATTTACAAGAGAAGAATTTCAAAAATAAAAATTAGTAAATTACTAGAACTTCAAAATTTCAAAACTTTCATATATAACTTATTTAGGGGGGTGGCTCCCCCTTGCCCTCATGTGGCTCTGCCACTATCCATGGTCCAGAAGAAGAGATGAACATAAAGGGAGAAATAAACAAACCTGGAAAAAATTCCATTCACCAAAAAAAACAACCGGAATCAAAACCCATGAACATTTTAAAAAATAAAACACACACACACATATAAATAAGAAGACAGGTCAATCAAGATGCACCGAAAAGAAAAAGCAAAATGACAAAAACAAACAACCAAAATGAAGAATGCACCAACCGATAACATCAAAGAAAACACAAAGAACTTGGCAAAATTCCAACAAAAACAATAAGACAGAACAATAAAAAAAGGCGCAACAAAACAATCTAAACCAAAAAAGGGTAAAATCGCATAACACAAAAGAGCAACGGGAAGAATTAACAGAGGAAACACAAAGCAACAGTGAAGCGGAGAAAACAATGCCAAAAAGAAAAGGATAGAGAGAGAGAGAGAGAGAGACCAAAATAAGAAGTGAAAAGGAAATATAGGAGAAGCAAATGAAAGAGGAGTGAGAGGGAAAAGGAAAACCGGTGGGAGAAGGGGGGGAAAAACCCAATTGAAAGTGGGTGGGGACACACGGCAAAGGGTCAGGAAGACAACAAATCTTAACAGTAAAATTAAGTCAACCAAAATGACAAAAAAACCCAACATCAGGAATGACGTGGCAAAATCATGACCATGAAAACTACCCTAAAATTGTAAATGTACTCCACAAATTATATTTTTCATTCAATATAAATTTAATTTAGAAAATTAAAATTAATTAACATAAATTTAAGTTTTTCTTTTTGCTACATAAGAACGATAAAACAAAAATTAGCGTCTCAGAACTCCCTCCCCAACCTTATCGACTTTGAGAAGAGGAAAGAGTTGTGTTGGAGGTTCATCAAATGGGCCAAAGTCGCCAAAAGATCCACATATCTATTCCTCTCCCTATAAATCTGCCTAACTTCTGCAATCCAGCCTCCCTGCATGATCTCATAACAATCACGAATCAAGGTATATCAAGGGTGAGAAGAAGCTAACTGATCTTTGAGAAATTGGACTACTAAAGCTGCATCCAATTCCACTACTAAAGAAACAACATTCAAAGATTTCGCCATAAGCATATCTTGATGAATACCCCACAATTCCACACTCAGACTGTCTGTGATGTCAATATTCAGCATAAACCCTTAAACCCAATTACCATCACTATCTCTGACTAGCCCTCTGTCGTTGCCTGGCCATCAATAGCCCTTTTGAGCCATCCATGTTCAGAATCATTGTACCATGAGGTGGAGGCTTCCATTTGACTAACCTTGGCGTTGGTACTGGTATACACCCCAAGCCATGGTAGTATCTTTAATTAGCCAGTGAAACCGCATAACCAATAACACCCTTAGCACTTGGTACCACCCCCTGAAAAAACCATCATGTTCCGAGCCTTCCACATACTCTAAAAGACCGAGACAAATAAGATAGCCTACAACACAGATTGATTACCCATAACCATTGCGGGAGTCTCACGTGTGGCATTAAAATGAAGCCAATAACGGAAATCTCTATCATTTCGGATATCAAGACCATATCTACGGTGTACAAAATCCCAAATCCCTTCAGCTAAAGGACAACTTTGCAAGATATGATTAATAGATTCTACAGTAGATTTAATCAAATAATATAGATAATGAAAGTGAGGGTTGTTGGCTTGATGGGAAAATAAAAAGATCAAGTTACTTGATCATCTTTCCATCTTCCTACTTTTTTATTATTTTATATTTAAAAAAGAGACCCTTGGTGTTAAGGAGGGTTTGTATTTTTTAGTGTGTTTCAAACAGCCAAATTAAATTTAAAGATGCAAATATGCTAATCTTTAACTTATATATATATATATGCATGGCTATACTTTAATTTAATTTTTTTTTTTCATTTTTGATGTTAATGTTCAATAATCAAAGATGATGTGCACTCGTCAGAGTAAAACTCTGGATATCTGGATGGGATATAAAAAAATAAATAAATAAATAAAAAGATGATGTGCCCCGAGTTGTTATAGTTCAACTGGTGAGTGCACCGTGTCTAGACCGTGAGATCCTATATTCAAGTGTCACACGGAATATGAGTTTAGTTTGTTTGTTTTGTTTGTAAGTAGTTTATTTAAGACAATTTCTTAATTTGGATTGCATTCTCATAAAATATTCAAGCATATAAAGAATTATTTTAATTGTAATGAGATTTCGTTATACCCCTAAAAAATGATGTTTGCAATATATCCAAGATTTTATTGCTTGCGAAAGGAGGGATTGATGACTGATCGCCATGTGCCCTTGTATTCAATTGTTGACTGCATTGTCCTATATTTTTTTTAGCTTTGTTTTGGTCTGTTTAATTTCTTTTACCTGTTGTCGCAGTAGAAGTTGTTCATGTTCCTCTTTATCTTATAATATAATAAAATTCATTTGCCTTTCAAAAAAAATAATAATTTGAACTTATAAATTTTTTTAATGAAAAATATTAATTTTCATTTACAAAAATGAAATTAATTATAAAGATCCGACTCATAATTACAATAAATTGAAAAAAGCTCGCATCTTCTACATATAGAACTAGATCTTATTTCATGACCAGATGAGTTATCCTTTTGATCTGGAGGCTCGAACCTTCTTTATAGGTGATCTCTATCTTGTTTACCACCTCTTCCCTTTTGCTTTTGGGTGTTCTTCTCGAGATATAGCTTTCAACAGCAACAGAAAAGGTCTGATTTGAAAATCTCTTTTACCCACCCATAAATCATAAAGTAAATTCGATAAGACATACGATTTCCAATCTATAGTCAACTCGACTAAAAAACTAGAAAAACATGTCAAACTCAATAAACAAACTCAAAACTTATTAATTGACTAAAAATATTGAACTAAACCTTGACAAATATGTAGATCTGAAGACTTTATTCAAAACAAATAAAGAAAAAAAAAGCGAAAATATAAAATCAGACTTATCCAGTACCCCTTAACATAGCCGAGGAGGAGAAACCAAAAACCTATGGAGGGAAAAAAAAGAGGGGGGCGGTGGGGGACTAGAGGAGAAGAATGGAGAGCAATTGGGGTTTGTAATTGAACTTACAAGTCTAGGAACGAATCAAAATCAAAAAGTAAAGATATGATGAATGGGATATTAATTAATTTTATGTGCAATCTCATCAAGTCCAAATGTTAAATCTTTTAAGGTCATTATCACACGTGTGGTCTACTATGGTCAATTATAAAGTTTTGCCAGAAGGCTATATATATATATATATATATATATATAGAAATAGGATTTGGCCCCCAATAGCCGCAGGGGTTGTTGGCGACACCCATGCAAAATTTATGTTACATTACATACTTATCAATGAATATTTATGTTGACTTGACATATATAGCTTATAGTTAGGGATGTCTATTGATGCCAAAAAAAAAAGTTAGGGATGTCTATCAGCAATTTTGTCTTCTTTGTTTTGGGTAGCTCTCGGAGGATCAAGGAGTTAATCAAAAGACAAACCATAGTAAATTTAAGGTGGAACTAACAGCATATGTATTTTTTAACATAATATTGACTATTGAATAGGATTGTGCCAGAGTTAATACACTAGGGTTGTATTTGGGGTGGGATATGTTAGATAAGATCATACGACGAATAGAATGATAATTTGTGCACCGGTACATAACGTAATTAGCAGAAGAAGAACATTTTTATTCACAAACTATCTTCACATCCATCCATCATCTAATCTTATTTTATATCATGTCCATCCTCAAAAGACAACCTAACATAAAACAAATAGTAGTTAATTAAGAAGTAAATCTTTAAATCTGAACTAAAAGTTTTGGGATCAATTTAGGTATAATTCTTTATGTTGAATCTAATTAGACCTAAAAGTTTTAGTTGTCAACCAAATTAGCCTTTTTCTAATGGAATCCCTTATGTACCGTGCAAGCGCTGTTAAGTCATAAACGCATTGTTACCTTGTAAAAAAAAGCACATAATACTTATGCACACAGGTTCCGTCAAAAAAAAGGCTTAATTTGATTGATGACCCCAACTTTTAGATCTACTTAGATTCAATTTAAAGAATTAAACTCAAATTAATTGAGCATTTTCTACAACTTCTAATCCTGATTGGAATATTTACCTTAACTAAGGTGATAATTTGATTCCAAATATATTTCAAGTAGATTATAAAATTAGTTCATGTCAATATTTTATATAAGGAGTTCATTTCATGACGAATTGTGTTCAAGTTTTTCCATATATTTGAGTTTGGGTTATTTTAGGTTGGAATAAAATTGGATTCGGCATTTTCATATTTGAGCTCTAATTAAGGACCGTTGGTTTGCAATAATGTTTAAATATTAGCACAAGATTACTGGAATATGGAAAATGTTAGAATGAAAGGAAGAAGTGGAGTCTGTCATCCTCGTGGTGGTAGCCGACAGAATTTTCATCGGAATGAATGGAGATCCCCTGAATCTTTCAAATGGCGTTTGAGTCTTCATTCGATATGTGTTAGTAATCTTAGCTACAAGGTTTCGGGGAAGGATTTGTGGGAGTGTTTCAATGAGTACGGTGTCGTGGTCGATGTTTTTCTGCCTTCGAAGAAAAGTCAGAGTACTTCTAGTTACGCTTTTTTTTGGTACAGGTTTGAGGATGAAATGAGGCAGGCTATCTCGAGGGGAAATGGAAGGAATTTGTATGGCAAGTTGTTGTTGGTTCGTAAAGCTGTTGCAAGATTGGCAGAAATGGTCCATGGTGGTCAGAAGTTTTCCCAGCCTTTTGGTCAAAGAGTTAGAAATGGTTCTAGGTTTGTCAGACATCTCAGAAGGTCCTAGTTTAGAAGATTTACCTCCCCTGAGGGTCACAAATATAGACCGCAGTCTCGCGTCCATGATCAGAGGAAAGATTCTCGTCGTTTCCAAATGTCGATCAAGTTGATAAAGCTAAAATTGCCTCCAAAGACCATTGCTTACTTTCTGATGAAGTTAGCGGCCAGGATGTTGAGTCTTTACAGGATGTGCTATTTGATCAGGTGGTGTCGGACAAGGAGGCTATTGATGAGTTGGATATTGAAGTTTTTATTCTTAAAGAGCACCAAAATTGACTTGAAAGGTGTACTGTTGTGTCCATGATTTCAAAGGATGATGTTTCAAAAGGCATTTCTTCCCTGTCCAATGGCGATTTCAAGTTGGAGATTTTTGAGCTAAGTAACACTATGCTTCTTTTTTCTGTAGAAAATGAAGAGTTGGTTGATGATGGAATTAAATTGGTGTCCGAGAAATGTCAGGGTCTTTCCTCTGAGATTGTCCCATGGGAATCGACTGGTTTTAAGAGAAGATCCATATGGCAGATGTTCCTCTTGAACTTTGGCATTCCAATTTTTTCTCTGCTTCAGGTGATTTATAGGGGAATTTTTTGCAGATTGATGAGCTAACCAGGTTTGGAGAATTTTTTAAGATTGCTCGGATGCAAATTCTCACTTCAAACTTATCGAATATTCCCTTGGTAGCATCTGGTTATGCTTCCGGAATTAAGTTTAGGATTGGGGTTTCTGTTGAAAACGAAGGTTCTTCTTTGCCGGTGTGTCAGGGTGTTTTTTCGGAATCTTCAAGTGGAAAGGCTAACGGTGATCCTCGTACGAATATCGACAATTTGGCTTTGGGATACATCAAAGAATTTAATGCTGAAGTTTCTCAAGGGAACACTTCCTCTGGTGTTGTTTTGGTCGAGGAGAATAATGGTGTTGCTTCCTTGGAAACTGAGGTGGTGTTGGATAATTTGAATTCTGACAGAAAAGATTTTTTTAGTGGAGAATTAGTCATTTATGATGGTTTGGTTTCCAGCAAAGAGAATTACGTGGTTAAGACATCTTAAGAAATTCATGTTTCATACCCGGGCTTACATACGAGCCCATTCAGCAGCAGTCCAATGGAGAGTGAACCAAGTTGGGATGTTAGGAGTGATTGTGAACTTTTGATCCAGAAGTTGGTAAACGGCAAAAGAAATTGGGTCGGCGTCAGAATTGGGCGAAGTGTAAAGTTTGTGAAAAAAAAAATAGAAGAAAGAAGGTTAGAAGAGGACTGACCAAGATTATCTTGGGGGATGCGGCGCAAGTTGATCTAGACTCAAATATCTCTTTGTCTGATGTCGACATCAGAAGCAGGAATTATTTCATTATGAAAGAAGCCGAAGCTACTTATGATGTTAGTCAAGCTTTATGGATCGTGTTTCATGAAAACAAAAGCCATATCGTCTCTCGTTTGGCAAGTCTCGATGGAGTTTAAAAGGCTCAGTTGCTGATGTGGGTTGTGTTTTGAAGATGAAGATACTTCATGGAATTTTAGAGGTTTGAGTTGGAAGGAAAAAAGAAGAGTAGTTCGGTTTGTGGTACGCCATTTTGAGATGGATTTTATACTAATCCAATATTCTAAAGTTAGCGAGGTCAACATCAGATTGCTTAGAGCTTCTTGGGGATATGACAATGGTGGCTGCCTTTGGTGTGGCAGGGGGCTTATTTCTTTTTATTTTTGTGCTTGGAGAATGGATGGGCTCGACATCAATTCTCAAGGTTTGTGATCCTTTTCTGATTTCGGTATTGAGATGCAGTTTTTGGAGCTTTGATCTTTTGAATCTTGCAATCAGGTGGATTTTAATTGTGTAAGAATCTAATTCTTATTGTGTTGTTAGCAGAATATGCGTTCTTTGTGGGATAAGGATTTCTTCAATTTTAATGTTACTGAGACAATTGGGGTGGGGTTATTAAAATATGGTTTGATTCTTTTTTGAATTTGCGGTGGTTGTGTTTCTTTTGTGTTGGTCATTAGAGGATTAATGGTATTTGATGTGTGTTTGGCATTCTTTCTGCACCTTAAGATGAAGTAGGCAGAGATGTTTTTTGGAATGAACTTTGTTCTGGGGGTTTTTTTTTTTTTGTTCATTGACGGTGATTGTATGCTGTTTTCATTAATATTGGGAGTGCTGTCAGTGTAGGATTCATTTCTTGGGTGAGGAATTCATAATTTTAAAAAGAAAGTGTTATAAGGTATCAATGTAAAATGGGTGGTATTTTGTAGTGACAAATGGTTAAAGGGAGTTTTTGTTTTGGTTATTAAGAATGATGGGTTGGCATTTGAAGTTGGGCGGTATACAGGGATGACTTGAATTGGCAGTTGGAGCTTTGGAGTATCTTATGGATTGGATTTTGAGCAGTGGTTTGAGTTTGAAATAGTTGAAATCTTAAAGATTAACTTGTATGGAATCTCCCTGCTGTGGTCCGTCTCTTCGGTTGTTGTCTTTATTTTTTGCTTCAATTTGTGTTGTTCTTCTGCTTTTGCTATGCTCTGGTCTGTATCTTGCACTTGACAGTGCCTCTATCTTAATAATATATATTCGACTTTTGCCTTAAAAAAAATATTACTGGGAATATGAAAATTTTGTTGCCCTGTTTGGTTATTATTGTGGGGAATTACATGAGATCATGGAAAATCCCTCAGGTTACCAAAATGGCTAATGTTCTCGCATTTTGTGGGTATTAGAAAGTTAGATACCTATTGGGTGGGTATCTGGAATACTAATTGGGTAGGCATCTAAATTTTTTTACACAATAATATCCTGATTATGAAATAAATTCTTTGGAGGATAAAGTACCATTTTCCCTCTTAAACTTATAGCGTTTGGACGTTTTTCTCTCTTAACATTAATTTTGGATATTTTACCCCTTGAACTCTCAATTTGAGCCTCTATTGCCCCCTGAGTAACAGACGTGACTAACGGAACCGTTATGGCACTGTAGTGGCATGACACGTCGGACGGAGTTTTGGACGTTTTGCCTCCTGAACTTTAATTTTGGACGTTTTGCCCCCTAAAAAAACAATAACTTCAATTCGGATTTGACCTAACATCTGTTATTTAGGGGGCAACGGAGGCTCAATTTGAGAGTTCAGGGGGCAAAATGTCCAAAATTGAAGTTCAGCGGGCAAAACGTTCAAACGCTACAAGTTTAAGGGGTAAATGGTACTTTTCCTATTCTTTGGATAATAATGCACTTATAATGTCCTATATTCACGAAAAAATCCAATCAAATTATAAACCTAATCTCATTTCACCCATTCCTCTCGACATATCTATTCCCTTTTTCCTCCCAACCGTCTTCTCATCATGCTTACCATCCAGCCACTGACCATGAGCAGTCACCATCCTCCTCCACGTCCTCATTGATCATCCTCCCCTTCTCCCTCCTACGATCGTCGACAAAACATTCCTTTTGTTGCAGCAAGCCTCCCCTTGACAAAGCCAGCCTCCTCCATTGCAAACCATCCTTGCCGTCAACTTCTCTCTCCTTTATCGCTTTCCCTATTCTCTTTTTTTTTTCTTTTTCCTCCCTTTCGATTTTGTGTTTCCATTTTTTTTTTCTCCGACAGCCTCAATTTTTTCATATTTAAAGAATATTTAGGGAATTTTTTATTCTTCAATTTCTGATAATAGTTTATATGTTCAAAAGCTTGGCCTCTAATTGCAATGAAAATTTAATTGATTTCATTAATTTTTCTTATGTGCTAAGGTTTTGAAGATGTATTTGTATAGAAAATACAAATTCTTAGGCTAACTATTCATTTAAAGGCTCAATGTTTGCGAAAATTCTCATTTTACAGTCTATCTTTTAAAAAGGAAAAAATCATATTCGAGCCCAATGTTACAAGATTTGCTTAATTAAGTGCCTCAGGTCATTTGCACCAATAATATGACAACACGTGGCAACTGAATAATTAAAAGTATAGTATTTAAAAAATTGCCAATCATGATGACGTTAAGCATAGCGGCATATGAACAACATGTGCCATATACAATGACTGAGTCAATTTTGCAACGTTGGACCTTAATATGAGGTTTTTTAAACTGAAGAACTCTAAAATGAGCATTTTCCCAAATGGTGAGCCCTTAAATGAACATTTAACCAATAATTAATTAGTGATGTTTAATTTTGTTTTGGTTTGATTTTGCAGATGAATTTATATTCATCTAGTACAAACTTTAATGGCTATTTACTTGAATTGGTCTCTAACGTTTACCAAAATGCTCAAATTGAGGCATATGCTTTTAATTTGGTTAAATAAGGTCAAATAAGGACTAGACATCAATTCAAACAGGCTCATGGATGCAGATGTTGTTATGTCTAACGGAGTCATCATATGGAAATTACTTTATTATTTTTATTCTTTAAATTAATGTTAAATTAATTTTGGGAAAAATGAAAAATTCGGTATAAATAAAATAGATTGAAAGGAAAAAAAAAGAAATTAGGGTTCATAGAACCCATAAGATGGTGGCTATGTTTTTTGCCTCAGCCACAGTAAATCGCCACCCAGCTACTATTAACTGCTACGCAACCGTCGTTCGTCAAAACTCACCAACGTCAAAATAAACTCAAAATTGATTATCTTAGAGCCTGTTTGGCATTATTGTCATTTTTGTTTTCTTGTTGCCAATTTTGTAATTTGAAAACAAACCATGTGGAAATGTGTTTGGTATGATGTTTTTGTTTTCAATTTTTTTGGAAACAATACCCATGTTTCCAAAAAAGTTGAAAGCAAAAAGTTATTGCTTCCAACAATTTCCAAAACATTTTGAAAACACAAAACACAGAGCTACAGTAACTTTTAATGAGAGCGGACCTTCGAATCCTATCTCGCACAAGTTTTATGGTTTTTCTTTTTATTAGTGCTTTCTATTTTTTCTCCAGTCTCATTTTTTCCCCTTACTTCAAAATCACCATCTCTTCCTTGTTCTCTCTTCTTTAACGCAGGTTAGGGTTCTTTTTCCTATTTCCCCTCTTTTCTAGTTTTCTTCAAAACTCTCTTTAAACACAGGTTATGAGAAATCATGTATTCGTTGCTTTCTTATTCTGTTGGCCATAAATTTCTAATTACTTTTGTAGATGAAATTTTAGTCGGATTTCTATATGAGAGGAAACTGATTGATTTTTGATGCCAAAAAAACTGATTGATTTTTAGATGTTTTAGCCTTTATTGAGCGGTGGTGGATGTCAAACTCAGAGTCATTACTTCAGACCTGCTTCTTCTAGAAGTGGTTCTCAGATTTAGGCTCTCATTATAACTTTCTCCTCCCAAAGACCCAAAGTCGGACCCGAATTGACATAAAACTTAAAAGAGATGTATATTTGAGGAATTATGGGTTGCATAATTGTGGGGAAAGTATTATATAAGTATATATATTATGAATTATAATGATGAAATGAAATGTTTTGTGAATACAAGAATTTTTCGAGCAACTGTGAATACAAGAATTGAAATAAGGAATTCTGGGAAATGATTGATTATTTACAACTCTATACTACCAAGTACCAACCAAACGTATTTTATGTTTTCAATTTTACAAAACATACAACAAATTTTTATCCAAACATGTTTTTGTTTTCTAAAAAATTGACAACGTAACAAAAATAAAACAAAAATGAAACAAAAACAAAAACAAAAAACAGAAAAACGAAAACGATGCCAAACGACCCTTTAGCCATAGAATTAAATATCTGTCGATACCTCGATATATCCGTCGATATATCCGATATCTATACCCCTCGATATAAATATCCATAAAAATTTCAATGTCACGGGATATCCGTCGATATATCCGTGTATCCGTCGATATTTATCAATATCTCGATAAATCTCGATATATCCGTAAATATCCGTAAATATCCATATTAAATTAAATCTTTTTTTTTTCGTTTTTACATTTAGGATTAAAAATATAAGCGACATTTCGATTAATTATTTCATTTTTTCAAAAATATTAGCAATTGAAGTCATTTATACAAAACTGTGGTATTAGTAATACAAATAATTGAAGAATTTGGGATTGATGTCGACAAAGTGATGTCTGAAGAGGTTGATCTAGAATGTTCAACAGATGAAACAGTTGGTCCTCCACCTGGATTCGGTTCCCAACCTAAATTTGGAGGTTCTTCAGCTCACAGAAGATGTGATGATGATGATGATGATGATGATGGGGGAAATGAAGGCAGAACTACAGCAATAGGTACTTAAGGTGGGGATGGACAAAGTGGAGCAGAAGATGCAAGGAGGTATGGTGACAATTATGGGAGTGATTATGTACCATACAGTCCTTTTCCATGTGAGGCAGATTTCATACATGCAACACAAGATGAAGATCATGGATTTCATAGAGCTGGGCATGGGGCCAAAAATAGAAAAGGGAAAAGAGCAATGCGTGAACTCACTGATGAGTTTAGCTCAATGAGCTTAACGACTGCATCTAGTTCATTTGGATATGGAGGGCATTTTGAATCAAATTCTAGTTATGGTACTAGATCTGGAGCAAATGAGTTTGAATCATCGGTTTCATCTAACATGTATCCAGAGTATCCACTTAAACAACAGACTTATAATGAGCATCCGGTGCAACAGCCAAACGCGGACGCAGTTTCGGGTGAGTGCCCCCCTATTGGATGGCTAACAAGTATTAGTCGAGAGGCATATTTGGAATATGTGCACAATTATATGGTGGTTTATAAACATTATATGTCATGACTTGAATATTTTAACTGGATTACCGCCCCCGGGGGAGATGATACATCCATGCCTAGTAGAAGTCATAGTAGTGGTAACTACGGTAGTAGTGATTTTGAGTCTCCAAGAAATTCAATGTGGTACTGAGGTTGTATTTGTGCTTTGGATTGTGTTTTGTGACTAAAGTCTAAAATAATGTAAAATAATACATTTATAAATATGGTCTAGTACTTTCTTGCTTCTGAAAAGAAATTATATAATTTTTTACATTTAATGAAGTGGTTAATTTGGTAACCATCATTTTGAAGATAAAATAAATGTATATTTAAATTAGTATAGTTGATTTATACATATTATATACACTTTTTCGCAGTAAAAAATATATAAAAAATAATAAAATAAATATCTACATATACTCTATTTATCATATTTTGATCCTAAGACATGTGGAAATATGTAAATAAGAATTGGTCAAAATTTCAAGGCAAAATTCAAACGTTTACTATAAATATCCGTCGTTTTAGTGCATTTTGGACCACTTATTTTTGAATTTCATCGATACCTCGATATGTCCGTCGATATATCCGTTCGATATATCCGTCGATACCTGTATTAAACTCCATGCCTTTAGCTTTTTTTCTTCTGGAAGGGACATGGCCTTAAAAACTAAGTAATAGTCACCATCTGTTGGCAAAATTTGGGGGTTTTGTTAAGTTTCAGTTTCAAAAGCCCGAGAACGAATGATTTCGACGTGATTTCGACAAATGCCGTATTTTTCTCTTTTAATTTTTCTTTCTTTGTTTGTTTTCACCACTATGTTGATCTTTTTGGCCTTTGCCCTTTTGGTGAAAGGGAAATTATCTTGTCAAATGGGTATTTTGGGCTTTGTGTGATTTCAAAAATTAATTTTCCATTCCATTCAAGATCAAAATTTTGTTAACCTCTTTGTTGTTTTTTTGGTATAAGTAATTGTTTTGGAGAAATAGGACATGATTTTTCAGTTTGGTAATAAAATGGAGGTAAAGGAAGCTAATTACAAAGTAACAGTAGAAAACACCAACAAGGCGTTGGATCAAATGGTAAGCGGCTTATTCCAACTTAAACAGGTCTCAGATTCGAGACCTTGCGTACGCAACTGTCCCTATTGGGAGACTCACCCATCATAATCAGGTAAAAGTAACAGTAGAAAGCCGCCCGAGAATACTTTGTCGAAGGCTTAACAATATTCAAATTAAATTATGATTCTTACAGCCAATTGATTACTAGCACTTCTCTAATTTTCTTATCATTTATAAGTATTTAAGATAATGAAAATGTAATAGTACTTAATTAAGTTAAACCAATCAATAATATAAGTTAAATTGACATAAAAAAGAAATTCAAACCTATGTTCAATGCCATGTTTCAAATTGTAATTGGTTAACGCGTCATCACTAAGGCGTGTATTTCACACGCCATTTCCATTGACACTAGGCCCTGATTTGAGCCGATTTTGCAATGACTCTGATTTGGCCAAATTAGAAAATTGAACCCCAAACTGAACAATTTCATAAATGTTATGGATTATGCACAAGAAGAAACCGGTGTAGGTGGTGGCTGGTGTGGGCGTAGGTTAGAGAGATGGTCCAATTGACACGAGTCAAATGAGCATTAATGTTAGAAAGGGACATTTCATTAATAATACTCTAGTAAGGGAGGTTAGTGCCAAAAAGAGTTCATAAAATCAAACCCAAAAGTAGACCCCCCACCCTAGCATGAGATGAGTATCGTTTCCCTCTATATTTGCATTTTAAAAAAAAAAATCGACTTTCTTGGGAATCCCTTGCGGAACCCCACCCATAACATTCTCTTTTGTCAAAATCCCTTGCGGAATTGAAATCTTTGGTAGGGTTGATTGATTGAATTGAACCCCTCATCAACTCCACCCACGACACAATCATCATTGCTATTTGCTAGTAGCAATGACGGAACCAAGAATTACAACATGGGGCGTGGGTGAAGAACAAAAAATTAAAGCATCGGATTAGACAAATTTGTCTCATAAATCATGATTACTTTCGATTTTCATACAAATTCAAATTTAGGACCCTAATTTTAAAGTAAATAGATTATTATAAAAAAGTAGCTGGAGATGAATAGATTATGAAAGTTGACGGTTAAGCTCTTGAAGACTTAAAGATTTCAGAAGATTGCAATAAATTTTTTAAAAGTTATTTTCTTTTCTTTTTTTCCTTTGTGGATTAAGGGGAACATCTTTTTAATATGTGTTTTTAGATTACTTAGTAGTCAATATAATTAGGAGGGATTAGTTAATATTACATGTAGTTGAATTAGGAATGAAGATTTTTAATAAAATTAAAATTTGTTATTGGTAGACATGGTAAGTAGTAATTAACAACCATGTAATTGTAATTATTTTTCTCAAATCCTACCAAATATAAAAGGAAAATAAAATAATTTTTAAAAGATCCTATAGAAATTGTTATTTTGAATTTATAGGGAATAATCTTATTTCTCTACAAACATATATAAGCAATAGTATTGGGAATTCTCAAAGTTTAAGGGGGCGGCCAACCCCCCCCCCCCCCCCCCCCCATTTCCGTCGTTGGCTAGTAGCACCTTCATACATTATTCTATATATTATACTACCTTCATCCCATATTATTTGTTCATTTTAACTAAATCACCAATATTAAAAAAGTTGGTTGTAACTCAAGATTCTATACAATTTTTACAATATTTTCCAATACTTACCCAACTTTATTTAACAATATGTTTCTCTTTCTACATTTAATAAGAGTAAAAAGTAGTCAAAATTACCTTAATTATCTAAATGAGACAGATAATTTGGAACAAAAAAGAGTCCCAAAAAGGGACAGATATAGCGGGACGGAGAGAGTATTTTCATGCACTTACTAGTTACTTCATTGGTCATTTCTCATCACTAATAATAATTGCTTATATTTTCGTATTAATTTGCACCAATCATATTGGCTCCCTAATTTAAGGTTACACAATAACCAATTATATAGACTACACCCTTACCCAAATAATATAATACTCCCTTTGTCCCAAATTAACTGGCTCTTTTTGGGATGAATGTGGTCCTTGGAGGAAGGGAGTATCTTGTACTATTGTATTTCTAATTAGAGATAATATAGGTTAATTGGATGAAAGACAAAATAAGTCCCCTTACTTTCACGAAACCTTCATTTTAGTCCCTTACCGAGAAGATGATCATTTTAATCTCTATATACTATCAAGACTGTGTAATCCAACTACAAATTGTAGCGATTCGTTTGTTTGCTGTCAATTATATTGACATGGTATTAATTGACTTTTAATCTGTTGATCTGTTGACTTTTAATCGAGCCACAATTATCATGTGTAATGTTGAATAAAAAAATGAAACAATAAAAATATGTATGATTATACAATACAATTTCAGTGTAAAGTTTAGACTTCACAAACTGGTTAATGTATTGACACATACCCCATTTCTTAGTTAATTTTGCATTTGATATTAAAAAATATTTTTTAAATGATCCATGTCAACCCTTAAACCCCGCACGTATACTCTGCTAGATTCCACTCATAAGTTATTTATTGTATAATTTCCCTAAAAATATATCGAATTCAAGTGACAAGCCCTTTTTAATCCGAAATCAAACGTAAGACAAAAGTTAACAAATTGGCTAGTCAATGCCACGTTAGCATAATTGATGGGGCAAACAAACGAGTAACGACCATTACATTTTGTCCTTGTATCACACAATCTTTATTGTTGAGGTATTAAAATGCTCGTTTTCTCGATAAGGCACTAAAATGAATATTTCATGAAAGTAAGGGACCTATTCTGTACTTTTATTGCACTCATTGTGATGATCAAGTAGGGATATGTTTTTTGTTTTTGGTTTTTCCTTTGTTCTTTTAAATGCTTTTCCTTCTTCCTATAGATCGATAAGTGATATATAAGCTGTGGTCTCCATATTTGCATGCACGAAATAAACAAGAAAAATAAGACAATAATTGGAAGCAAATAACATGGCATAAGGAGAATTAATAAGAATACAAAAAAGGTTTAACGGACAAAAACATCAACGGTTTGTTTTGTAGTTGAAATATGAATTTAGAACGTAGTTTTGCAGAAATTTTCGATTTGGGTTTTAACATTTTAATTGAGTATATTATAACATTTTCAATTTGGATTAAATAATGACTCAGATGAAAATCTATTACAATTTGGGTTTTAGAATTATATGATAAGGTTAAAAACAAATTAAAATGAAGAAAAGATATTCTCGATTAAAAAACTTCGACAATTTAAGATTAATATGTTAGCATATTTTCTAATTAATTTTTAATGAAAATATGAACATAACTTTCATAGTTGGATCTTATATCCCGAATAAATCAATCACGTATAATTATAAACAAGAAAGTTAGAACTTATCTCTTGTGCATAGCTTTGTGCAGAAAATCTCGAACACGATGATTTTCCCCTTTCTGCCTTCAACTCTTATGGTTTCTCTGATGGATGGGAAAACCTAGCCGTCAAGTATTTTTGATCTTATGAAGAGAAAAGAGAGGGTTCATCCCTTTATATAATAAACCTTTTAGGTCATAACTCTAATAGGATTCTTAAATCCTTATGGACCTCTTTAAGGCCTTGTCTAACTATGATTTTAAGTCCATCAATTAAAACCCTTTAATGACAAGGAAAGCCCAAAGTTATATGGGCCAAACCAATTAAATAAATCCAACAATCTCCCACTTGGCCCATATAATGACTTGAAGATTCAATATACCTTAAATGCGCATTTTGTATTGAAATTCACAAGTCATATCCTTCCTTTGATTGAATTGGGTTAATCGGATCATGGCGGTCACAAGTCAAATAATGACTTGATCCCTTCCATGTATCACGTAATCAGCCCAACTCAAAATGGCCTTTATGGAGAATACCATAATCGAGGAAAAAACTATAATCCTCATTTTAATTGTCTTCCAAAGACACAATTCATCATCACACAAACATTTCATGTATATACCATAATGTGGATGACAAGTGATAAACAGAAACACAAACATAACCTTAATTGAATTCACCAATGTCACAACAATCCGAGCAAGTATTCTTTCATGTATATATATACATAACAAACTATAATGCTAACAAGGACTTTGTCTATAATACCCATCCATTCATCCTGGCCAAAGAAAGTTTTGGGCTATAATCCTTTAGTTAACGGATCCGTTATTATCATATCAGTACCAATATGCTCAATAGACACTGTATGTTTCTGCAATTCTTCTTCACAGACAAATACTTTCAAATCCATAAGGTTAGCACCTTTTGAGTATTTGTCATTCTTTAAGAAGAAGACTGTTGCGAAATTATCACAGAAAATTCTCAGCGGCTTAGCTATGTCGTCGACAATTCTAAACCCCAAGATAAAGTTTCGCAACAACAATTCATGAACTGTAGCTTCAAAGCATGCTACAAATTCAGTCATCATGGTGGAAGAAGCGATAACTTACTGCTTTCCGCTCTTCCATAATATTGCTCCTCCCGCTAACAGGAACAAGTAACCAAACGTGGATTTCCTTAAGTCCACACATCCGAAATAGTCTAAATCCAAGTAAATTATCATTTCAAGGTGATCTCACCTCTTATATGTGAGCACATAATCTTAGGTGCCTTGTCAATACCTAAGAACTTTTATTGCAGCTTTCAAGTGATTCCTTTCGGGATTACTTTGATATCGACCAAACACTCATGTAGTAATATACTTACATTTGGTCGAGTACAAGTTCGAACATACATAATACTCCCAACCACTAATGCATAGGGAATAGTTCATATAGCCTTTCGTTCCAAGTCATTCTTGAAACTATTCTTGTAGAATATTTTCCATTCTGAATCTCTCAAACATTCTATCAATGTAGCTCTTCTGAGACAATCCTTACAATCCTTGTGATCTATCACGGAATATTTCTATCCCATTCACATAAGATGCCTCACCTATATCTTTCATTCCAAAATGTTAGAGAGATGCATCTTTACATCATGTAACAAACCACACAATTTGCAGCAAGTAAAGTGTTGTCAACATATAGCATAATGAACTAGCTCCCACTGACCTTCATGTAGAATGTTTTCTACAAAACCATATGACTTGATAGTATGAATAAACTTAAAATACTATTGTCAGGAAGCTTGTTTCAATATATATATTGACTTCTTTAACTTACACATCAACTTTTCCTTTCTCGTGGCCGAACAACCTTATTGTTGGTCCATATAAACTTGATCTTTAAAGTCATCATTTAGAAGGGCGGTTTACATCCATTTGGTGAAGCTCTAAAATTTAATGAGCCACCAAAGCCATAACAATTCTCAAAGAGCCCTTTGAAATAGGATAAAAGGTCTCTTTATTCAATGCCATACTATTATAGTGCAATCTTTGCGACAAGTCTAGCCTTATAGCTTACTATGTTGCCTTTCGAGTCTCGTTTGGTCTTGAAGACCTATTTACAACCAACTCGTTTTCAACCTTTAAGCAACTTGACTGGTTCCCAGACTTTGTTATCATCAAAGATTTCAACTCTTCTTTCATGGCATCTAATAACCTTTCAGAATTGTTTCATTCCATGGCTTGTCTGAACGAGACTGGATCAATATCAATGCTCAAGTCATATTCATGCTCAAGTCAGTAAACCACATAATTTGACGAAATAACAGGTCTTGTTTGCCTTATAGACCTCTTTAATGCCATTTATTGTGGTTTATAACTGCTTGCTTATTATTGACTTGTGGATCATTTAATGGTTCATCCTTTACATGTTCCTCATATTTATATGGAACATTAATAACACCTTTATGTTCGTTTGTGGGTATGGTACTAGTTGTTCCAATACATTGTGTAACCATAATACAACAATAGGACACAACCTTATTAGAAACACTGGATGTAGGGTTTGAACCCCAAAGTTATTTAATATCCACCTTTCGTGGTTCTCCACTCCCACTAAACTAGCTATTCTTAATGAACTCAATGTTACCAGACTCAACCTTTCCTCATACTATGGCTAGGGCAATTAATCTGTAATGCTTTGACTAATCCAGATAGCTAATGAAATAACCATTAATGGTTATTACATCAAGCTTCTTTTCATGTGGATTTAGTAGTATCCTTAATTCTGCCATGCAATCTAAACATGCAGGTGCCTTACTTCCGTCCACAATTCATAAGGAGTCTTAGGAATTGTCTTACTAGGAACCCTATTAAATAGATATGCAACAATATTGCATGCATCCACAATGTCAAAGGCACAAAACTGTAATTTAATATACTTCTAACCATATCCATACGAGTCACAAATCCGCCTTTCAATTACATCGATTACTTATGGTGTACTGGGCATAGTATACCGTTCACATATGCCCCGACTTTCAAGAACTTTTCAAATGGACTTAGACATTGTCCACTCTTATCATATTTACCATAATATTCACTACCTCGATCTGATCTCACAAACTTTACCTCTCTATCCAACTGCCTTTCCACCTTATCAATGAATATCTTTAGGACATCCACTGATTGAGACTTTTATGCAGAAGATATATATAACTATACTGTGAGTAATCATCTATAAAGGTAATGAAGTACTTTTCACCATTCCATGATGGAGCATCAAAAGGACCACATATGTCGATGTGTATCAACTCAAAATAGTTGACCATTTCTTATGGATGGATTCTTTGATATGTGATTGAATTACTTTCCTTAATGCAATCAGCACATACATTCTAGTCAACAATATCCAATTGAGATAAGATATCACCTTTCACTAACCTCATAATCCTTTCTTTGGATATGTCACATAATCTTTTATGCCATAAGAAAATAGAGTTTCCATTATGTACACTACAGTACAAGAATCTACTCCCAAGGCATTGTTAATACTTTAATAAGGTTCAATTCGACATATACTCAAAATATGTACTTTCTTCCCCCAATTGAACCTTTTCTTTTGGGCAAACTTTCTTAAGGTGATCACTTCTTTTTGCAGAAGAAGTACCTCAACTCCTTATGGATTTAGCCATCAATAACCTTTAATGAGGCTTTGTCCCTTTTCTTATCCTACTAACTTGCCTTAGCCTTGCCGCTACTAGTACTTCATAAATTGTAAAATGGATAGAGTTTTCTTTTATGTTCATCAACCTCCCTTCCTCTGTAACCATCATGGCCTTAATTTCTTTAAAGTTCCATTTTCCTTAAGTGAATTTTAATTCACAAAGAACTGACCAAACTACAGAGAAAGTGAATTAATAATGAACTAAACCAGGAAATACTCACTTACATCCATTCCAAACAATTTTAACTTGCTAGATTAGCATTTTATGTCACATGATCTTTAATGAACTATGGCCAATCAACTTCCTTGGTCATTAGCTCACTAATCAAATTCCCAACAATGGACTTTACCATTATATCCAATTGGGGATATCCTTAATTTTCTGCATAAATTCCCATACATTAACCATTTTGAGCATTGATGGCTTAACAGTTTATGTCATCATTTACATCAAGTTCAATGTTAGCCTTTTGGACCTTTCCAAAGCCTCATAATAAAGACTTGTCATCAATTGTATGTCCTCCGTAATGGCTACTAGATTTTATCCATTATGGCTAGGTCCAAATCCATAATACCAGTTGAAACTGGATTTGTATGGACCAATCCACGTAATTCAGTCAATTGAACTTGACAACCCTATTTCCAATATAGAACATATTGTTCTTTGCTGCAAACAAAGCTCACTACTTTTATGCTTTGAGTAACTTTAATGGATTCAAACCAAATACTTACTTTAAATATGCATTTAAGTTCACCTTTGGGTGATACCTCAAATACATAATCTTTTATGATGCCAACTCAAATATATAATCTTTAATAGACAATTAATTACACTCAAATAAATATGCTTGTCATCTTTGGATGTACAAACACATTCACCAAGTATGTTAATTTGCCTCTTTAATTTATCACTAATCATAAGCAATGGTCCACCTTTGGGTTACCTCCTAGCAATATAATTAATGAACCTCAATTGTTCATTCCCTTTTAATGGCATCAAAACATGAACAATTGAAAATTTACAACTAATGTCTATACAACCTATCAAGCCAGACCACTTTGGTGACTAACAGGCTCACAATATAATAGACATTTGTGTTGTGAACATTAATTGGCGAAAGAATTTCCTTATAGGTCAAACTATGCCTTTAATGTTTGACTTTACTCGCCCCATGTC
>AWWV01010558.1:0-40380 GCA_001974805.1 Corchorus capsularis | reverse complement strand
GTTTTTTTTAAAAAGATTTTCCTTTAATTTCCTTTTGTCATTTAATAAGTATTGGACAATTTATTTAGTTTAAAATGAATATGGATTTGTCAATTTTTACCAAAAAAATATGGATTTGTCAATATTGAGATTTGAAAGTTTGAAGGTTGAGAGAATTGAAAATTTTGAAGTTTAAAGAAAATGACAAAATAGTTCAAATGGGGGGTGATACCTAGTAAAGGGGGACGGTATTTAGGTATTCTCTTAATTTTGGGGGGCCAAGCCATGGCCCCTCAATTCTACAAGGATCCGCCTCTGTTAATTAATCACTAAAACTAAAAGTTTAACGAGCCCTAATAAGTAATAACAAAAAGAAAAAGTTTGTATTCGTACTCATCAAACAAAAAGACCAAAAGAAAAAAAGAATTCAGAAATGAAATATATTGCCTCATACTCAAAATATATAGTTTTAAGGTATAGAGAATTAGCTTAATTTGTGAAATCATCATGTGTTAAAATTAAGCCTGGTTTTCCTTAACCGGTCTGCAATAATGAAGGCAAGCTCGAGAGATTGAGAAGCATTAAGCCTTGGGTCACAATGGGTTCGATAGCGTTTGGCAAGATCAGCATAGGTTACAACTTTTGAGCCTCCAACGCATTCCGTCACATCTTGCCCTGTCATCTCCAAATGAACTCCTCCTGGATAGCTACCTTCTTGTTCATGCACTTCAAAGAATGCACTCAGCTCCTCCTAATTATTCCCATAGTTGAATTAATGATTATTATTATTATTAGCAAATTTTGTCACTTATATAAACGGAAAATGGAACAAAAATATATATACCTTGATAGCATCAAAGGATCGAGTTTTCAATCCACAAGAAGCTTTGGAGGTGTTGCCATGCATGGGGTCATTAACCCAAGTTACAATCTGTTCAGCTCCACGGACAGCCCTTATCAAATTCGGAAATTTCACTCTCAAATTCTTAGCCCCCATTCTCACAATTACTGTTATTCGACCTGGTTTGTTATGAGGATTTAGAATTTCAATCAGCCTAACTAGCTCATCAGGATCCATTTTCTCGCTAACCTGCAATATTCACATAATCACTTGTTTGGACTGGAAATATCTGTAATCAATGATATATATAGATACCTTTATGCCTAGAGGATTAGCAACACCCCTCAAAAATTCAACATGAGCGCCATCAAGGTGGCGCGTGCGTTCCCCAACCCAAAGCATGTGGGCAGAGCAGTCATAATAAAGCCCAGTTGTTGAATCCCTCCTAGTGAGTGCCTGCTCATAAGGCAACAGTAAGCACTCATGAGACGTCCAAAACTCTGCCTTTGTCATCACAGGGTGAGCATTTGTGATTCCAGCAGCATCCATGAACCCCATCGCCTCGTCAACTCGGTGAGCTAGTTCAAGGTACCTACTCACGCACACCAATAACCAAGCAAATCCACATTTTTAAAAAAAAAAATGGTTTAGCTTGAACATATCCTACTGCAACTTCAAGGAAACGGTTGCAATTGATATAAATTAAGCATCTTCCTATCCAACCCATATAATAAATAAAACAGACCTTTTCGTATGTAGCTGAAAAAAAAAAAAAAAAAACAGACCCTTTGGTAATAAAGAGAGACATTATTTTTCCAACATTCTTATTCAAAATTGAAGAAGAATCCAAGAGAAAATTACCTAATCAAAGTTAATTGAAGGTTCTTAGAATTTGTTTTTTTCATTTTATGTATAAAAAAGGAAAGAAAAGGTTTAGTTGAGGCAACCTATGGCCCTGCTGACTGTCCTTGACGAAGTCGAGATTCCATTCAGTGACTCTCTGCATGGCTGCATATCCTCCGGTAGCCAATGCCCGCAAAAGGTTCAAAGTAGCAGCCGATTGGGAATAAGCTTTGATCATCCTATGTGGATTTGGAACTCTACATTTTTCATCAAATGCGTCACCGTTTATGCTGTCACCTCTATAGCTAGGGAGCTTCACCCCATCCTTTTCCTCCATTGCATCTGATCGTGGTTTTGCAAATTGCCCTGCCATTCTTCCCACCTAAACAACATTTATTTTTTTTCCACACACAAATTTAAATCTAACAATTACTAACAGTAGAATTAATATATGCAAATAAAAAGCATGCAATTGCAGGGACCTTGATAATAGGCATTTGAGCACCAAACATTAGGACAACACCCATCTGAAGAATGATCATGAAAGTGTCACGAATATTAGGAGCGTTAAACTCCTGGAAGCTCTCCGCACAGTCACCCCCTTGCAGCAAGAAAGCATTCCCACGAGCAGCATCCCCAAGCTTCTTTTCTAGACTCCTTGCCTCCCCTGCAAACACCAGAGCAGGGAACGTAGACAGCGTCTGGAGGACTGAGTCGACGTCGTTTTGGTCCGGATATTCAGGAAGCTGAAAAGCCTTCTTCGTCTTCCAGCTTTCGGGGCTCCATTTTGTGGGAATTGATGACTGGGAGTTGGCTTTAATGGGTTTGAGTCTGGTGGAAGGGAAAAGAAGCTGACCATTGGAGTGGTGGGGGCGAAGTAATTGAGGATATTTGGAGGAGAGCAGAAATGGGGATGTCAGCGCCATTTTTTTTATTTTTTTTCTCTCAAATGTAAAAATTGTAGAGAGTCAAAAGAGAGACCGAGAGATTAAGTAAGAAATCTGAGAGATAGAAATGAGAACCCGAGAAGAGTGAGATTTGTAATTATAAAAAGGGAAAAGAATTTTGCTTTAAATAGACAACAAAGATATGCACATATCTGGCAAATCTGAGGATCAGGCTACCAGATTTACCATGGATTAATTCTGTAATGAGTTGGAGACTATTACATTTTTTAATTTCTACCATGTACAATGTATTATGACACATTTGGTTCCGTTTTTCAATCAAAATGTCTTTTGATTGAATAAGTATTTCTTTGTTGAAAACGATTATTGAATAAGTACTTCAATTAGTATTCAGTACAGTAATATAATTCCAGTCATTGCAACATGTAGATAGCATACCATAATCAAAACCCTTTTAGATTTATCACTACTGACGTAAGAGTCGGTTCTAAATTCTAATGTTGAAGGTGTACTCTGTGAGATGTTTGTTTGGACTCCAATTATCCCATTTTTTTATCATTAGCTCTAATCAACTGGTTTCGAAATGCACCCCATCAACACCGAAAAAGGGATTAAATGTTTAGCACCAACACTTTCTGCCTAAAAATGGACACAAAATTCAGACACCATTTAGCCTGCTGATGATGAAACTCTTCCTAAACCTGCTTCTGCTTGAATGAAAATGAAATTTCACGTGCATAATAAAAACCAAAGGGGAAACTCTCATATGGCCCAAGGAACTGGGCTAAAAAGGAGAGAGATCGCATAGTTTAACTTGAAAATCATAAATTTGGGTGCGGTAACTAATAGTGCAACAAGAAGAATTGAACACTTCACCTTAAACTTACAAAACTAGACCAGGGTTCTGGCATTGTTTTGGCGCATAAACCAAAATGATGGGGAAAAAAGAAAAAAAGAAAAAAAATAAAGCCATCATAATCTTTCCAAAATATAACCCCAGACGCATGGGAGAAGTATTTAGAACTACTACTATGGGTCCATATACTTAATAATAGGGGCTGTAACGCGTTGCCATTCTCAACCTTGGAATCTTCCTGCAATATATAATAATAGGGTAAAGGTTAACATCATTTGTCGAGGTTTAAAATCTAATAAGTAGAATAACAAGCTAACTCACAATTTAACACTTTAAATAAAAATAAAAAATAATAATTAAAAAAAAGGGCCATAGCTGCAAGTCATACCCATATCCATAGGGAGCAAAGAAATATGGAGCCATAAATGGACCCCTGGGTCGCATGAAAGGGTTGGAACGACGTGGACGGTACTGTTTCATCCCAGGTATATTGGTCCTCTTAGCAGTAACCTAGAAACATATCAACAGAGTTGTGTTTAATAATCTAACAACTAGATGTTTCAAAGTAAACAAAAGTGCCACTAGTTTCTTCCTACAGAAAAAAGAGGAACAACGATAGGAGATTTTACCTTCAACTGCCTGCCATGTAGTTCAGATTCATTCAGAAGAAGAGCCTCCTGAACAGCCTCAGCTTCAAGGAACTCCACATAAGCATAACCCTTTGGCTGGCCAAACTTGTCAGTACGAATAGTAACCCTATTAACAGTCCCACAGGACTGGAAATGCTGTTGCACTTCTTCAGGTGTACATGAATAATCCACCTGCAGTCTCAGAATGTTAATGCACAATAGGATTTTAAAATATAATAAGTAACCAAGTGCCACATTTTTTTTTTTTTTTGTTCTTTCAAAAGCAAACAAGGTCATTTGTGCAGAAACTATCTACTGGTAAGTAGTGACCAACTTGTTAAAATAGGTCAGACCAGCCTGAACAAAGAAAAGGTCTTTAGTTCAAACGGTCAGTATGCTCAGGTGTTCTAGTTAAAGAGCTAACTAAATACGGAAATGGTTAGAATCTTCTCTAGCAATATGCATTTATGCCTTTGATCTCCTCATATGGAGAATCCAGTGACGCTTCTTCTGGCTCATAATGAAACTCACAAAAGCACACTATCTGACTGATCAGCCTTTGAAGCTAGGTTATGATGGCTTTGGCAACTTCCATAACACTCAGTTTTAGGTAGGTAAATATGTCCAAAAACAGAAATGAGACAGGCATAATAGACTAATAGGGTCCAAGGGTTCATAACACAATCAGTTTATGCATGATAAAACAATCAGAGAAGCAGAATTAACAGAGCTTATAAGTTGAGCTCCTTAAATAAAAATCATTAATTTTAACATGTCACTCAGGAAAGAAATGATTGATAGAGACAGCCAACACATTCTGTTAATGATCTATAAATAAAATAACTGACGGGAATAAATATTGCATAAACTAATTTGAAGCCAGAGGCACCTATAGAAATAGAAAGTTGGCATTTAACTAATAGTAAAGCCATAAAGGAAGAGACGGAGGAAACAGAAAACAAACATTCCTGCTCTATTTTCTTTTCTTTTCTTTTTGGGGGGTCAGGGAAGTGGATGTTGAGGCAAGAGATTACAATTACTGGAAAGAAACCAGCAATTGTTCCTTGTCCCAATTGACGAAATAAAAAAGAGATCAAAGACCCCTCACCATAAGAAGACACCTAGAAATTTCTCGAGCATTGACCTCCAGGAAAAGCAGCTCTTGATTTGCAAATAAACCGCAAATACCTAACTGCTAGTCACTCTTCAAAGCTCGTTCTTTCGGCTGATTGAGAGCAATTTTCAGGAATCTTGAATCAAATTATGTTTCTCCATCCATGATCCATCCCGTCCAAGTACTCAAGTCAAACCAACATGCATTTCTACAAAGCTAATACCCTTTTTTTTTTGGCTTTTCCGAGCTATTTCAAGTACTTTGATTTTTTTAAGGATTTTTTTTTTTAATTTATTGAATTTTCTGGCTTTTCCCCCCTCTTCTTGAATTCACCAATCAGCTTTTTTCCCCCTCCCCTGCTTTTCTACTCGAAAGGCTTCAAGTTCTCTTTCCTTGAAAATTTTGACTCAAACATATTAATAATCATATTTTTATTATCTCTCCCCAACCATATAGATATAGTATAGTCTGTATGTTTTTCTAACCCAGATATATATCAAGCTATTTCCACCGAACCATGAACTATTAAATGAGAAAACTTGAATGAAGCTTCACCTGCGATTGTAGTAAAAAATAAAGTCAATGAAGGACTCTGAATTAAAGGATCCTCCACATATTAAATGCTCGAGGTTTGCATTAACAAATAGTCAGGAAATGCTCACTCGGTCAAACAAGGTAGCAAGTTGCAGTCTCTCAACATGAGAGAGGTGAAAGGAGAAAGGGTATGTTACGCTAAAACAACAATGCACATCTATCAGAATAAATCCATTGTGCTATCTCTCATAGACAGATTTGCTGCAAACAGAATCTAGTAACATTACCACAATTTTGATCATAGTTTGCACTTAGCAGCATTATCACCAACTCCTTGAATTTCAGACTGTTAAACCCAAACCTAGAAGTGTGTAAACTTGGTGAATGAGAGGACAACATGTGAATTTAATAAATCCCAGCTAACGAGGTTACAAAATATGGTCAAAGCCATTGTCTGGGCAGGTCATGGACATGTGAAATTTGGGCCAAGCCATTTTGACTAACTCAACTACAATGAACAAACCATTACTTTTTTTCTACAGCAAGGAGAAGGAAATGAGCAAACAGTTCAAACACCTATTTCTTGAGTGCATTTTATTACAACTATTATCTTACAGAAAATATAACATATTAATAATTATTTTCCACAATGTCTTAAACTTTCCACATCTTAATTTTAGTTGCAGGCTGTAACTTTCAAAATGACTGTCTAATTCAAGTTATAATCTATAAATCTTGTTAAGTTGTTATTCCACTCCGAAAGAGCATGTAAGGAGAGTGCAGCCTTCCAATGCATGCACTGCACTTCCTGTACTAATATCATCCATTGAGACTCCAATATTTTTCAACAAGATGCAGCTGGAAACTGGCCTTCAATCCAGTCTATCCAGCTGATGCACAAGAGATGATGGGGCACTAGTTGACTCAGTTTGAAAGAGAATTAATTTCAATTTTAACTGTGAATTTGGCTTCGCATGGCAGCACTTTATTATACTGGCTATAATTAATTTGAACAAGAGACAAATAGGTAACTTTTTATACCATTTTTAGAATTAAATCGTACCTAGAGCACCTCATCTGACAAGTATCAGCCAGATCAGTTTCCTACAAATATATTTAAGCCCCTACCCAAAAGGCTTTCACAACTGAAAGCATTGAAAATTGCCAGTATCCTCTAATGATACAAATGCAACAAACTCACCTCTGTTATAGAGAAATATCTATCAATTAATAGCCATAAGCTACACAGATAGCTAAATGATGTGCTAATTTCTTCTATCAACTTATAACAGCAAGAACAACAAAGTAAGGCTTTGTTCACCAAGTGAGAATGGTAAAAGGATCATATATTGTAGTAACTTTGGGACTTCATATATCACCCAAAATAAAAATTGAAAAGTAAAATAAAAAGCACTAACACTTTGTTTATACTTGGGAAAGGCAAGCAATAAAATAAGCAAGAGATAGAGGCCTCACATTGCCCACAAAGACAGACCGTGAATCTACTTCCTCTCGATTTGCCTGAGATGTAGCTGCAGCAGCAGGATCTAACGCGCAGAAACAAACAATAATAATGACCCTTAATAAAATTGTTTTCAATTTCGAACAACAAGAGAAGAGGAGCATAGAACTTTTCACCAAAATGGAAAAAAGCAAAAAAAGAAGAAGGATTATTGTTGCTGATCATACACATACCCAGTACTGATCAACATTCCAGCCCATTGAATATTGGAATTCAGCACATCAAAACTAGAAAACTCATAAGGGATTGCTTTTTTTTATTGCTTTTTCAGTATCTAAAACATCTATATAAACCAAACTAAGGGATATATGATAGTTTCCGCAATCATTTAGCAAAATATCTCACATTATAAATCGAAAGCTCCAAACTAAAACCCCGCAAGAGAAAAACCAAAGTGCGACAATCAAATTATTTTATTCAGAAAAAAAAATGCAACAAATACCAAAAAAAAAATTAAGCACATTCAAACAGTAAAAACTCAAAAAAATAAAAGATAAAAACCTTGCACGGAACCCATCTCCTTCTCGACCTTAGCTTGCATCTCTCGAAGAGCAGCCGCTTCTTCCTCCATCTCTTTTAACCTTCTTTTCATGTCATCCAGGTCCTAAAATTTTCTCAAAATTTGAAAATCAAATGCGAAGAGCCCTAACATTGTCAAAACATATAAATGAAAACGAAGAGAATGAAGAGATTACAGTTTCAGTGTTTTCCGCGCCTGCCATGTCCACATCGTCTCCTTCCATCTCCTCCCTCTCTCTCGTTTCGAATTGAAGAAAAAAAAAAGTCACTCAAATTTGAGGATCGATAAGAAAGCTGGCTGTAGTACTACTTAGCTAATTATTTATACCTTATTTTCTTTCAATGCCAGATCCCATTTTTTGCAGGAAAAAGAAAATCGTATCAGTAACCCTTTTTTACCCTTTTATACGGTATTTCTACCAACTACTACTAGGGATTTCATTCCCTCCTGATTTTTACGTTTCACCGCCTTCTTTATTCCTGCCAACTTATATATATTTTAATTAATAATTAATTAATTAATTAATGTATCATTTTATTTTTGGGCCATTTTTTATAGTTTTCTAGTTTTAATTCTATAGATTATAGATAAATAAATTCCTATTTATTTATCCGGTCCGGACTGAAACCAACCCGGATCAGACCCGGATAGCTATGAATTGCAAATTATAGGCAAAAAAAAAAGCTATATAGTTCTTTCCTTTAATTTCATGGGTATAATGCTAATTGCTAAGCTTTGAGCTTTGTCGATGGAAATTACTGTCAATGGAAATGCTGGTTTAAGAGGTGGCAAAAAAGAAGTAAAGCACATGAACAATAGTATTTCTCAAGCGTGTTAGTGCATTAATTTGAAGACTGGTTTTTGGTGAAAATGAAGGTGTCAGTGCATGCAGGATAGTTGGTTGGCACCTCATGCTCATGCAACACACGACATATGATCGAGTTTGAAGAATTTGATCATACTAATTCATGTTGCTTTTTTCAATAGCTCTCATCAAGGCTGCTGCCGCCTGCCTGTGCAATGTTCATGGCATATAGAAAAAATTTGGGAGAATTCCAGTTAGGTGTATTGGAATTCAAAATAATCAACGAATGGTTGTATATAGGAAAGTGATCATTGTTTGGTGTAATGGCATCATTTTGTAGTGTAATGAAAAATATATTGAGATACCGAAAACATCCCCACTTTTATCTACAATTTTCTTTCTTATGCTCGTCTTCTTCCCTTCAACACAGGCCCCTTTTGAGTTTCCTTTATACATCATTCTTTTTTCTTTTTTAAATCTTTTTACAACCCATCATTTTTTCCAATCTTCCTTCAAAACCCAAGAATCCAGATGCCACCACTGCTTATGTCGGCTTCAACCATTTATTTATTTCGTAGATTTTATAACTTGTGAATTGTGAATTTAAATTTTTAAAATTTACAAAGAAAGCATAAAAGCTTATTTTAATTTCTAAAAATTCATGTGGGATTTAAACAAACTTTTTGAGGATATAAACGGTGATGGAATCAAGGTTTTGCAACGCTTTTGATATTTTATTTTTGGAGGACAAAGTGATTTCGTTTGAAGGGAAAAGATTAGGACATAGAGAAGGGGTGAAATAAATATATTTGTGGTGATTTTTCTGAATTTTATAAACAAACCCGGGTGCTGGATAACATTATAAGCATTGCAGTTTATATCTTTGTGTTACATATGAACAATTACTCATTTGTTACTTGCCCTTTCCAACTCCCACAAACAAACAAAATAGGAAACCAGGTTACCTATTGCTCAAAGTTCTCTTTTATTGCAGGAGGATGTTGTTAAGCTTTTAATTGAAATACAAAGAACATGAAAGGATAAATTTTCTGTGGTTTTTTATAAATTTTAATGGGTTGAAATCGACTACAAATGAGAGGAGAGTAGTTCACCGACGATGGAGGAGAAGCTTTGCCAACGGTGGTGGAATAGAACAGAGAAAGGAGTAAATGTGTCAGGGACAAGTTTGTCTTTGCATACAACAAGTCCATTACACTTAAAAATGATAAATAAAACTATTACACCAAATGTTGATCACTTTGTGATATACAATCATTCGTTGATTATTTTGAATTCCAATACACCTAACTGGAATTCTCCCTAGAAACTTCTGCGGTTCCTAAATCTGGTTTATACTTGGACTTGGTGAAGCCAAAAGTGCTAAGAAAAACTTTATACGTTACACATCATTTCACAAGAAAACATTAGGAAGAGGAACAGTATTGAGGGTCCGGCTCCCCTCCAATGGAGTGCTCCCTCCAGTATTTCCAATACAGCCTTGGCTTATTGACACGCGTCCAATTCACTTTTAACGGACGAGATTAAAAAGCCTCATCCCTGTTTGTGCAAATGCATTGTACATGATCCACCCTTTAATTTAGCCTCGCAGTGTAGTTTTCTTACTCCTTACACCCACCGCGGCCGGTGATGAAAAATTAAAAAACTAACAAGCTTACATGCACCAATAATGGAACTTGGGTTTTGATTCTTGTTTTTTTTTCTTTATTTGCCTGCAAAGTTTTCTTTCCTCTATTTGTTGTGTGATCTTCCCTTGTTCTTCATATCACCATTATAATTAATTCAATTGGAAATTTCCTTCCAACATATTTGAATTTAACGTTTTACAAATGAATTAAAAAGAAAATTTTCAGAGAATTGTCGAGCTTATGGTGATAAATTCCCTTTTTAGTTGAGGTGATATAGATCTAGAGTTTGGAGAGGGATTTTGTGGAAACTTATATGAGATTGCAGTTTAAAAGCTAGGGGGATTGTTTCTGGAAAGTTGGGCGTCGGTTGGGGCCACCGGCAATGGTTCCAGTGGAGGTTGATGGCGGAGGGGACAGTCAAATCACGGTGGTTCCACTGCTGGTCGTGTTCTCATGGTTTGAAAAAGTAGAAAAAGAAAATGCTAAAGAGAAGAGAAGACAAGGAAATTAATTCCTACGATGAATTTACACAAACAAGAATAAGGCTTTTTAATCTCGTCCGTTAAAAGTGAATTGGACATCTGTCAATAATCCAAGGCTGTATTGGAAATACTGGAGGGAGCACTCCATTGGAGGGGAGCCGGACCCCAGTATTGCAAATATCACAATTTTGCCGAAAATTTCTCAAACCCTAACAAGCCAAACAATGCAAAATCCTTGTCACATTCCTAAGCACTCTATTATTTCCTGATGGTCATTTTGGATAGATTACTCACTAAGGACAGGTTGCTTAGTTATGATATAACTGTTGAATCCGTTGATTGTGTGTTATGTGAACTTTCTCAAGAATGCAGAGACCATTTGTTTTTCACTTGTGAGTATTCAAAGAAACTATGGAAATACGTATTACAGACCTGCAAATTGACCAAACCTATTAGAAGTTGGCTTGAGGAATTTTAGTGAGTTGTCACAAAGATTAAGGGTAAATCTCTTATTTTTCTTGTGTCACTGTTTGGACTAAACGTAATGCCAGAATTTTCAATCGCATGATGAAGACAGTGGAGCAGTCTTTCCATGCCATTGCTGAGATTATTAGATTTCGTTTGCATGGTTTTAAGCATATTGCTAAAGATCTTGTTAATGTTGCACTTTGAAATACCTAGAAATTGTACTTAGACGGGTAATTGTATGTTTTTGCAACTGAAGTCATTGTAATTGGTGATTGGTGATTCGTAGCATTTCTTTTTCCTACTACCAGATAAATGCATACATATTTATATATATTAAAAAAAACAATGCAAAATCAAAGGAAGAAACAAAGATTTCGTGGTGTTTACCTAAGCAAGAATAACAACAATGCGAAATTAGGGACGTTGTGGCGATCAACAATAGTGAGAATAGCAGTAAAGCATTGACGATGACAAGCAAAGAACACTAAAATAGGGGTTTTTTTTTTAATTTGGGGTACAATTGTGAAAATGATTCGACATACATCTTTCGTATGAGTTATTGGTTTATTTTGTAATAATCACAAAGACCAAGGCTATAAGTGTCCAAAAGAGAAAATATAGAGGACATAATAGGAAAGCAAGAACCAAAAGTGTATGGAATATATATATGCTATACTATATATTATTTTTAACTACCATGAAAATTACTAAAAAGTCAAATTGAGGATTAATGTGGTAGCATCTTTTGGCTTTTTTTGGTCTTTTCTCATTTTTCAGATGACTAAAAAGCCTCTCTATGAGTTTTCCCCCTTTCCTTTTTCCTTGCCCTTTTTTGTAATTACACATTTCTCTTCCTTAATTGCTTTTAATTAATGTTTCTGCCATATTTTCTTTTTTCCTCTCACCAACTCAGCTACTGCTTCCTTTCAACTCCTCGGTGCTGATCAATCTCCAAGTTTGCCAAAATCAAACCTTTCATAACTACCCTCTATTTTCTCCTTCACATCTCTTTCCTCTTTCTTCTCCTTTCTCATCCCTTCACCATGGACCATTCAGTGTTTTTCCCCTTCTGAATTAAACCACTATTTCTTCAATGCGTCTATTATTATTCAATTAACAACATATTCTATTACCTCTTTGCACTTCCTATTACTTAAAAATAAAAGCATGTTCTTTGACCTTCTTAATTTTGCATGTCTAAAAAGTTAGCTTACAAAGATTTATGCCGATAGCAAGAGACAACATTATAACTAATCCATTTAAATTGCATTTTTACTGCAACCTTATATATATATAATTCAATCAATTAATCAAGCACCACTCTAGAACAAAGAATGATGTTCGTGGACTTTATATAATTGATTATATTAATATTCTTATTCAATCAATTAATCAAGCATCATTCTAAAGTCTAAAACAAAGAATGCCCGTAGCGCCAACGCGGGTTAATATGACTTGTAAAAGATTAACATCTTTTTGGATGGGATTTGAATTCCGTACACCTTTTTGAATTTCGTACAATATTCCACTGTAATAAGAATGTAACAAGAATCTCGTAATTTATATGAATCTATTTTATTTGCGACCAAACGTTGGCATCTTATATTTGGTATATCCTATGAGTATACTATATTCCCATGGGAATGCAAGGTTTCTACTAACCAAATGCCACAATTTTTACAAGGACACCTAAATGGATATGGTGAGAGAAATACTAGGCAAAAACTAATTTACTCTCCAACTTTTATGTTGGGGAATAAAAGATTAACACCTCTTTGGATGGGTTTGAATACCGTACAATAGAATAATTCCTTTTGCCTTGTCTCGTACCACTCTTGCCTTTTTTTTTTTTTTTTTTTTTTTCTTGTTTTTTCATTCTTTTTATTAAATTTAGTCCTAATTTCACTGAGTTTAGCTCCAAATTAAAATTTTATTATTATTTTAAGGGTAAATTTCATAATTAATAACTTATTGTTATAGGATTTTAGAAATAAAATATATAACTAATTCACTAAGTTTAACCCAAATTAAAATTTTATTTTAAGGGTTAGAAAAATTAGAATTTGTAAATGGTGTGTTTGGACCAGTAAAGTAATAATATGTGGCCTGACGTGTGATGAACACGTAAAAAATGAGCATTATGTGGAACAAAGGGATGGAGCATGTAGCAAAGTTCCCATACAATATTCCAAATATAACAAGAATCTCGTAATTCACGTGAATCTATTTTATTTGCAACCAAGCATGACCATCTTACATTCGGTGTACCCTATTATGATTACACTTCATTCCCGTGGGAATGCAAGGTTTCTACTAAGCAAACACCACAATTTTTACAAGAAAAGACACCTGAAAATTTACTCTCCAACTTTTATTAAGGGTTATATAGAAAGATTATAGATGTAGTGTTTACAGATTTTTCATTTTAATTAAAAAATTATATATGCTCCTAGACCTAGTATTTATTTGGTGCGGTCTGGACCGGGACCAACCCCGGATCGGACCCGGATAGCTTTGATTTGCAATGCAGCCGTTAGGATAAACCTCTCAAAACCCTCCTTCCGAAAAGAAAAGAAAACGCAACTCAGTTCCCAAAGAAGCTCACTTACCAAATTCTTTCCCATGTGATTGAGCATTCAAAAATGGAGGTTTCAATCCCTTGCAGACATAACCCTCTGACTTTCTCTTCCTTACCAATCTCTAAAACTCTTCCTCAAGCGCTCACTTTCTTTCAACTACCCACCAGGCGCAGGCTCAAAATCAGAGCTTCTTCTTCCTCTGCCAATCCCGGTGGCTCTGGCTCCAATGGTTTCTCCTGGTTCAGCCTGGCTCGCTCTATCCGGGTCGGTTCAGAGCAGTTCTGGTCCAAATTTGGGGAGTCGGTTAAGAAGGAAACGGGTTTTGATATGGATGAAGCGAATGTGAGGGTTGGTGAGTTGGTGGGGCGAGTTAAGGAACAATTAAGGAAAGGCGACGGTGAGTTCACTCGTTTCAGGACCGACTTGATTCCCCAGTTTGTTAGCTGGAACAGGTGGGAGCGTTGGAAGGTCAGGCTTTTTCTTTGTTGTTCTTTCTGATTAGTGCGTTTGTAATTCTATGTTGTCAAGGGGTTCAGAATTATTGGATACTACTGAAAATTGAGCATCCAAAGGCTTAGTTCAAGTCTGTTCTACTATGTTTGACTTTTGTCATTTCAAAGAGTTGTACATTGTGACACAAAAGAACTGGATAACATACAAATTTATTGTAGCTTTCTGCTTTTCTAACTTTTTTTCCCCATCATTTCATTGCTTTGAAGCTGATAATTGGTTAATTATGCTCAGGATTTCAAGAATTGGGAGCCCAAAAGGATTGGTGCATTAATCCTCTATATTTTTGTTGCAATAATATCTTGTCAAAAACTGTACGCTGCCGTGCGAGCACCTCAACTAGATAGAGAAAGAAAAGAATTAACCGAGGCTTATATGGAGGCATTGATTCCTGAACCCTCTCCTAATAATATTAGAAAGTAAACGCATTTTTTTTATTGCTAATGCAGTTTACTCATTACTTTATATTCTGATAACTGATTGGGCATCGATATCTAGTTCTGTAGCGCTGCATGATTTATAGATCGACACCTAAATTCAGTTTGGATAAAATATTTCACTTTCTTCTATATGTTTACACAGTTATGGATTCATTTGTTGGAGAGAATTCATTGAAAATAATATAACCTTTAGACACTGTTGCTGATTGTTTATTTGTTTTCTTAAATTTGAAGTAGAGTTGATTCATTTGTTTGAAGGGAATTTTTAAAATATAATAATGGGAATGTAAAAAGTTTTGCTTAATGTCTGTCTATGAATCTAATTTCTGAGAAAGCCAATAGCATTGTCTGAGTAACGATCTAAATATTCCTAGGAGACTACAGACATTTGGGATTGTTGTGCTAAGAGGAAGAATGTGCGGTGCATAGATCTACTGAATTTTTGTAGGGTCTCGCAATTATTATCTTCCCCGTGTAGTTAAAACTACTACTAACAAAATATGTCTAGCATCTAAACCTAGTCTTTTTGTAAAATGAGTAGCTTGCATCTTATGAAGTGTTTTATTGCTGACTTTTTATGAAGTAATTTTTTGCTCATAAAGAATCATATGCTGCTCTATAGTTTTTCTTGGTCCTTTTGTCTCTGAACTTTGTTAACTTCAATGCTTTCTCATGACTCAAACATTGAAAATTTTAAAAATAATGAGGAGATTTGACATTTGTTGAAGCCTTTTTAACTCTAGTTCTTATGTTCTGTGTTATACATGTAATTTCAGGTTTAAGAAGAGTTTATGGAGGAAGACAACACCTAAAGGCCTTAAATTGAAGAAGTTCATTGAAGGACCTAATGGAATGCTTATTCATGATAGTTCTTATGTTGGAGAAACTGCATGGGAAGATGAGCCAGAGCCTTCTAAAGAGAATGTAAAACAAATTATTGATGGTGACGTAAGATTAAATCCGGAACAAAAGGAGGAGCTAAGAAAAGACTTAGGCATTTCAGGTCAGTTAAATTGTCAAGCATGAAGTGCCAGCCTTTTATTTTGCATCAATACAAAGTAGTTTGCTTGCATTTGTATATTGCATCTTTTGCTTTTAATTGCAAATATAAATTGTGTGCATCAGCCGTATGTGAGTAATGATTTGCCTGCTTAGTATTTTTACATGGCCGGCAGTACTTGAGATTAATTTATGACAACTAGCTTTTCTTTTTAAAGTCACATTTCGCTCTCTTTTTAATGTTCTGTCCTTAGTTTTTCTTGACTGCCATTTTATTTGTGCTTGTACTGGCAGGGGAAATAGCACAAAGTATGGGAACATGGCGTGAAAGGCTTCAAACATGGAAGGAGATCCTCAGGAATGAAAAGTTATCTGAGCAATTAGATTCTACAAATGCCAAGTATGTAGTTGAATTTGACATGAAAGAGGTGGAAAACAGCCTTCGCAAGGATATAGTTGAAAAGGTAACAGAAACACAGGGAACTAGAGCTCTATGGATATCTAAGAGATGGTGGCGCTATCGTCCTAAACTTCCTTACACTTATTTTCTTCAAAAGCTTGAAAGCTCTGAGGTATGTTGGTATTCAATCGTGTTTTCTTCTTCCTCAAGTTTGGAGGAAATAACTAGTATAATGCACCAAAATTTTACATACTTGTTTGTTGTATATATTTTATTATATCAAAGTTGTCCTGTGTAGAGGACTAGAGGTACAGGAAAACACATACTTCTATACACAAATAGAACGTGTCTACTTGTGTCATGTATGCATGAAAACATGAGCATCAAACATGTGCTTCCACTTGCATGGACATCTTCATATGCATGTCTCTGTCATGGTTCCTATTTAAGGCAAGGACTTAGATGTGTGAATCCAACATAAAAGAAAGAGACTGGAAATATTTTGATGCAAAATTTAGAAATTAAACATGCTCAGTAACATTTATTTGTTGTTAATGTAATTATTGTGGTATGAATCTTGTGGGGCTCTACAGAGTAAGTTCTTGCTTTTGCATTCTTCTTAAAACAGGTTGCTGCTGTTGTCTTCACAGAGGACTTGAAAAGATTGTATATAACAATGAAAGAAGGTTTTCCTTTAGAATATATTGTAAGTATAACATTTCATTCCTGTTGTTGATGAAACTGAGCCCTGTATAACCTTTTCATAACGTTTCTTATTGCTGTACCTGTTTGATAGGTTGATATTCCACTCGATCCACATTTATTTGAGATTATCTCAAGTTCTGGAGTTGAAGTGGACCTCCTTCAGAAGCGACAGATCCATTACTTTCTGAAAGTTGTGATTGCTCTGGTGCCTGGAATATTAATTTTATGGCTTATTAGGGGAACTGTGATGCTTCTTGATGTCACATCTAAGCGTTTTCTTTACAAAAAGTATAACCAACTGTTTGATATGGCTTATGCGGAAAACTTCATCTTGGTAAATTTTCAATTTTACCATCATTTCTCCTGCTGTCGAATTCTTCCTTTTCTCAATTGTGATTGCATTCTGTACTTATTCAGCCAGTTGGAGATGTCGGTGAAACAAAGTCCATGTATAAGGAAGTGGTATTGGGTGGTGATGTTTGGGATCTTCTTGATGAGCTGATGATTTATATGCGAAATCCCATGCAATACTATGAAAAAGATGTCAAGTTTGTTCGGGTAAACATTATATACTCTCTATAGATGTTTACTCAGTCTTCAAATGTTTTTGTTGGTCATTATGAAGCAAGCATGTGGTTGGTTATGCCATGACAGGGTGTTCTTCTTTCTGGACCACCTGGGACAGGAAAAACACTTTTTGCACGAACACTAGCAAAGGAAAGTGGGTTGCCTTTTGTTTTTGCTTCTGGTGCGGAGTTTACAGACAGTGAAAAAAGTGGTCCAGCGAGGATCAATGAGATGTTTTCTATTGCAAGGAGAAATGTAAGCAAGTTCTTCCTCCCCTAGACACATACTTCTCTTTCTCGATAAAGGTGTTTTAGATTGAGAGTTCCATTTAGGACTCATTTACTTAGTTTTTGACAAACCTAATCTATGTTGTTGCAAATCTGGTAGATGTAGCACTTCAGAACTACTTTACTCACCTAAATGATAAAAATGATTAGGTTTGTTTTCACAAATAAGTTCCATGCTTTTTCTTGGTCAGTCCTGTTGTAGCAACGTTTCTCTTTAGAATTTCTTGAAACTTAAATATGTCGCATTTGAGGTGCCCTCCAGATAGCTCCATCTAATTTTCACTCTTTATTGTTTCCATCAATAGCTGTTAAAATGCTTAAGAAATATTCGTGAAACAAGTCATAAATGGTTCAGGAACAAATCACTGGTCCTGTACATGCATTTTCCAAAATTAATTATTCTTTCTGCCGATACATAGAAAAATTGATGAATATAGGGAATTATCTGCTATTGTCAAGTTTTTCTTTTTTCATTTTCTTTTTTTTTGTTTTTTGTTTTTTTCTGTTCAAAATTTAAGTAAAAATGAAAAGAACTCAAAAAAGGATTTGATATTTTTAGGTTTTCAAATCAAGAAAAAGTTTTAGTGTGGTCACAGAAAAGATACCTTTTCCCTTTTTTTTAATAATGTTATAATTCTTGTCTCAGTTAGCAAGGAATAATGATGTCAGTCTGGTTGCCTTTGTTTTTTCCCTTCTAATTTTCAATCAGTCATCTTCCCGATTTCTTAAGATCTATGAGCACTTGCATTTCAAAGGGTTCTGCTGGAAAATGTTTTAAAGAATCTAATTCTCCTTTTTCTGACATTGAACAGCAAATTTGTAATAATGGGTGAATTTAACGAAATGCTATATTGGAATTTATCCTCCAATTTATACATAATTTTGCCTACTGCGTGTTGACAGTATTGGCATTTAGTTTCAACTTTCAAGTGCCAGAGGTTTTTTTTGTTTAGCCATCCAAGTGCCAGAGGTTATATACCAGCATTTTCCGTTCTAATTTTTTCTTTTATTATATCTAAAATACATGTTGGTTTTCTTGTTTTACATCATCTGGTTGTTTCTGCCTGATCAGAAATTGCATACATATCTATGGTGCAGGCACCTGCTTTTGTATTTGTTGATGAAATTGATGCTATCGCTGGAAGGCATACCAGAAAGGATCCACGCAGAAGGTCAACATTTGAAGCTCTCATTGCTCAGCTTGATGGGGAGTAAGTGTATTATTATTATTATCACCGTACTGTATAATATGTGGTATTTGCTGCCCAAACTAGTAACTACCAGATGCAAACTTCCATTAGTAAATCATAATTGATTATCATATGTACTAGTTTCCAGTTTCTTAAATTTCTTTTCAGATTGGTAAAAAGGAAAAAAATAATTTTAACAACAAAAATGACTAGGATGGAACTGACTTGGTAGAGTTTGTCCGGCTGATTGCCTTTTCTTTTCCGCACTTTCACTCTCTTCCTAAATTGTTTTGTCTACAAATTATGCTCACTATTGTGTTTGATGCTGTCCTTGACAAGCCAACTCACAATTTAAATCCTGAAATGGCCATATTTGAACCATTGAAAGGAGCTTCACGGTTTGTTGTTTGTTGAGCTTTGCAGAACCATGCCATATTTTACAGGCTTTTTTACTAGCAAACTAGGTTTCTTATTCAGCTTGAAATCATGTAGGAAAGAAAGAATCGGCGTTGATCGGTTTTCACTCAAACAAGCGGTGATATTCATTTGTGCCACTAATAGGCCTGATGAATTGGACCTCGAATTTGTTCGCCCAGGGCGCATTGATCGTCGTTTATACATTGGTTTGCCAGATGCCAGGCAACGAGTGCAGATATTTGGTGTGCATAGTGCAGGAAATCAGCTAGGCGAAGATGTGAATTTTGAAAAGGTATGGTTCGTTGTAATTGGATTACATGTCCATAAATTTGGGGTTGTCTGATTTTGTTGGTATGTGTTTCTTAATGAAGTGACATGCACAATATTATATGGGTTTTCTTCTGGTTTCTGATAGACACACTGATTGAGTTTGAATGTATGGAAGAATAATGTGGTTTCGGGCTAATTGATTTCTCCTTTATCCCATTCTGCAGCTTGTATTTCGCACGGTTGGTTTTTCTGGGGCCGATATACGAAATCTTGTCAATGAAGCAGCAATAATGTCGGTAAGTATTGATTTTGAGTTTTGTCATCAAATGAATCCATTACTTATCTAATTGCAGATGAAGTCTGTTTTTCAGTCTAGTCTCATATGCTTGAAGCGTTCATGGCAAAATACTTTTTTCTTTTGGTAAAGTAATTTTTTAAATTCTGAATAATAAATCTGTACATGGAAACATATTTATTTGCATCATATTGTGCCCATGTCAATGACCTAATTATCTAGCTGTGTCCATGTCATATTGTACCATTGTCACATGTCAGTAGCCCTGGAATTGGTTGAAAAATTTTTGGGTAGATCTCTCATGCAATTTCAGCAAAAGTTATTTGTTGAATGGTTTGCTAAGCTCTTCAGTTTCTGTTACATCTAATTAAATATGTTTTTGCAGGTAAGAAAAGGACATTCCAAGATATCCCAGCAGGATATCATTGATGTGTTAGATAAACAATTGCTTGAAGGAATGGGTGTACTTCTTACAGAAGAAGAGCAACAGAAATGTCAAGCAAGTGTAAGTGCTGAAGTCTAGAATTCTCAATGGTGCTGTCAGATTAGATAGGCAACTTATTTGTTATGTTGATATGAATTTTAACAAGTTTGGCTTTTACATGTTCTGTTTCAAAGTTGCATCTATATGTAGATGTTTACTAGTTATGAAATTGCGGTAGATTTCTTCTCCTAGAAGCCTGATACAACCTATATTTGGTTACAACCTAGTATCCAATATTTGGATGGTTACTAGTTATGAAATTGCGGTAGATATCTTCTCCTAGTTGTAGAGGCGTCTAACAGCGGAAATAAATAAATAGAGATTTTCAAATTTTGTGTGAACTAAGAACTCTCCTTAGAGTATTACTTGGTTGAGAGTATTATAAGCATGCTCAATAACTGGTATTGCCCTTTTATGTAACTTCCTACTCTTTATGGAATATTTGAGAATGAAAGAAAGCTGGAATTATGGACTGAAGAATGTGTAGCTAATTTTTTTGATTTTGAGTTGATATAATGTAGGTATCTTCTGAAAAGAAGAGACTTCTGGCTGTTCATGAAGCTGGTCACATAGTTTTAGCTCATTTGTTTCCTCAATTTGATTGGCATGCATTTTCTCAGCTCCTACCTGGTGGAAAGGTACAATCCTGATATCAGCAATTGGTTTCTATTTGATTTCTTATAATGGTCTTTTCCACTTGAATTTTATTTTCTTTGTTATTTTCTCTTTATAATACCCACCATGAGTAGGAAACTGCAATATCTGTATTCTACCCCCGTGAAGACATGGTGGACCAAGGTTATACAACATTTGGCTACATGAAAATGCAAATGGTGGTAGCTCATGGTGGACGTTGTGCTGAACTTGTTGTGTTCGGTGATAATATAACTGATGGTGGGAGGGATGATCTCAAAAAGATAACAAAGGTGATAGCAGCAATTACTTTTTTTGGTACCATAATTTAAATGCATTGCCTATTCTGAGAAATTAAGAAACATAAACTCTTATGAAGTAGTCAGTCAGTCCCTGTTCCCCTTCCTTTTTCTTGTTTGATGAAGTTTGGTGTCAAAGCTTCTTCCGGCATCTTTTTAATCAGATAACTGGCAGTTGGTCAAAGGTTGAATTTGGTCCATGTACTCTATTTTATTGAATTTTCTCAATAATTTTATTTAAGTTTATTTGGAGACTATAGACAATGGTGTTAAACTGTTGTTTTTTAAATTCATCTGCATGACATTTTTGTTGATGAACATGACATGCTCACACTTTAGTGCATCATTATTGGTGTAGCACATTTTTTTTATCCTCTCTGAGTTACGTTTAATTTGAATGTTTGATTCTTTCACTCTTCTCCGATTTTTATTGACGGTGACGGTGCTGCAACCTTAGTGCATAACTATCACTATAACACATTGTTAGCTATGGATATTCACCTTTTCGTAAATCAGCTTTTCCAGGATAAAAGGGAGCTTTTCACTTAATTTTAGTCTTCATGAAATCATGTCTGGGAAGTATGAGCTGAAATTATAATAAAAGTGTCTTGATTCATATTTCAAGATTCACCTTATTTTGGCATCAGGTTTCTTTTTGGAATGGGAAGTATCTTAACTAAGTGCATTTGAGATCGTCTTTATTTTCTAGTGGTCTATATCCTTCAAAAATTTTCCTTCAGAACTTTTTTCTCACTCAACATATATTTTCAGATTGCAAGGGAAATGGTGATAAGTCCACAAAATGCAAGGTTAGGGCTTACTCAACTAACGAAAAGATTGGGACTGGGCGATCGGCCAGATAAGCCTGGTCGTGGATTAATAAAATATAGGGTATAATCTATTTTTAACAGCAACATTTTGTATCAGCTTTCTAGATTCTTTCAAAAATAATTCCTTTTGTTCTTTTTCTTTGTTATTTTAGTGGGATGACCGTCGCGTAATTCCTGCCAATATGACCCTTGAAGTATCTGAGTTATTCACCCGAGAATTGACAAGGGTAAGTTCAGCTTGCTCTATCTTGTATGCTTATTTTATGCTGTTGTTATAATCTATAAGTAGTCTATCAGTAATAGATGCTATTGGCTGCATAGAAGTTACAAATATCTGTTTATTTGTAATCTAATTCCTATCTCTGAGGAACAAAACTAATGTGAAAACATCTTTTTGTTGAAGTCATACAAATCTGTTTCATAAATATTTTGTTAGTTGAGAGATGTAATAATGTCATCAATATTAGTCTTAGATTTTGCTTCACAGCCAAAACGATTTCTCACGGCAAGATAAATTATTGCCATATGCATACTCAGAGATAATCATGCAAACATGACCTCATAAGGAATTAATGCATTTTTTCTGTATATTTATGTAATTATGTTGTAACGAGTGGCACACAGTAGTTTGAAGAACTGAGCAAATTATTTGGCTCGCACTGAGCCATAGCCAAATAAACTTGTTATTGTTATCTATACACGCATATACACATGCTCATAAATTAATATTATCTAACAAAGAGGAAAAATTGTTGGTCCCTACTGAAGCTAGGTGCAATTTGCAAATTACTTTTGCTGCTTTGATATTCCCATGGCATCAGTATTATTCCTTTGTACTTTGATCATTTAATTACCTGATGACCTGCTTGAAATTGATAAGAAAGAAGAGGATGTTTTGACATATAAAATCCCACCTTTATTTCAAGAAATTATTAACGCATATAATTGCATACATACTAGGGAAAAAGCCTAGTTCTTACCAATAAATTTGTAGCACAACTAAATAGTTATCAACACCTTAAGTAAATTTTATGGTATCTGTGACTGTGAGTGCCTTTATGGTATATTATTTTAGTCTGTCTGACCTTTTGGCTTCAATTGAATTTATGACACTTGGTTTTCATTCAGTACATTGAAGAGACTGAAGAGCTTGCGATAAATGCTTTGAAAGACAATAGGCACATACTGGATGTGATTGCAAAGGAACTCTTCGAAAAGTCCAGGCTTACAGGAATGGTATGCTTACATAAACTTATCCCTGATTAATTTCTGACAGTTTCTCTCTTTTGTTGTCACTGCTAATTCTCTGACACTCTTGGTAGCAACTCTCAGCATAAATCTTCAGTCATTTAATCACTATATACTCTTAATTCTCCTCTATCTTGATCTTACTGCATTCTTTCTGTAGCCCTCCTGAGATCTACATATATCCACTAATACTATAGCCACTTCCTATACCTTCTGTGACATTCTTATCTTTCTATTTTGCCTATTCACATCAGCTTTACAACATTACATGTGAAAAGTTAATTTTCCTATATACATTTGCGCATCTCTTGGACTGTTTATTGCCTTAGTGCTTTATTTGATGATATACATATCTAAGATTTTCTGTTACTTTTGAGCATAAATCGGCCTTTGGTAAAAACTCTCTAGGTTCCTTCTGAAAATGATTGCTGAACTTTTGAACTTGATTCCCCAGAGAGTGACATTTAATTTAAGAGTGACCAGCACCTGATCAAAGGAAGTCAAATGCTTAGTTTTCATTGATACATACATATATACATACATATATATATATATATATATATATATATATATACTAGATATTTTCCCGTGCTTTCGCGTCGGGTTTTTTCAGTTTATGATTAGAACTGAGTAATTTCAATTCTAAGTAAAATTTTATCTTATGTAATCGCAATTAAGTTAAGTGGGAGGAAATATTGTTAGAAATATAATATTTATTCAAATAATTATTTGCTGGAAAAAAAGAAATGGAGTTTTACTTTGGTTATAATTCAATGTTCTAAATATTATTTATAAATATTATATTTGGAATTTTAAATATATAATAATATATATTGGTTTTCTCTCAACCAATCAACGTTGTACAAATGTCAGCATGAGAAAAGTCAAATGCTAAGCATATAGACGTTTGGGGATAACTTTAATAGTAGGGTATAGATCAGTTTATAATATGATTGTGTTGGGTCCAAACCTACCAAAAAGTCTCCAATTTTTTTAAAATTAAAATGGTAAAAAAATATTTTTAAAAAACCAATTTATTAAAATTTAAATGGTAATAATAAAATATTTATAAAAATATTGAATTTAAGTAAATAAAAATAGAGTTTGTAGTAAAATAAAACTATAGAAGTTTAGATATATCATTTAAGAAATATATTTAAAAAATTATAATATATATCTAAGTTATGTAATTAAAATAGTAAGAATGGTAAAAAATAAAATAGTTATAAAGAGATAAGATTTAATTAAAAGTTTTAATATATCTAATTTTTTTAATTAAAATAGTAAAATGGTAAAAATAAAATAGTTATAAAGAATTAGATTTAATTAAATAAAAAAAGAGTTTTTAGTTGAGTAAAACTATAAAAGTTTAAACAATGACATTTAAGAAATATATTCGAAAAATAAGGGTATAATGGTCGATTCAAAAGTTTTACAAAACTCGTACTTTTATATATAGTATAGATAGATATATTTGCCATAATACTTATTGAAATTCACTAACCAAATTTTTTACTGCTATTTTGACAGTGTAAATGTATAATTGCATCTAAGCATTTTTAATATTGCGGTCATGATTTTCTCTAAATCCGTTATTGTTTTCTTTCAAATACTGGAGATGATGAGAGAAGTCCATTCCTTCTTTAAAATGAAATAGCTTCACAAATGAGTGTGAGAAAATTAGGTAGATAGTGAAGATCTCTCAAGTGCTATCAGAAACTCATTTAAAGTTTAAACTATGCAAAATATACCAATGGTATTCTGCCCTTAAGAAAGGGGAATTCTGACCAAATACAATGTGCAGTAGTCTAGTGATATAGTTAAGGTTGAGATATTATGCCTATCCCTGAGCAAAATTCTATATATTTGGTATCTTTAATAGCTGCTGTATTACCTCTGGAACTTCTATAACTTGGCTTTAGAATTTTCTTAACGTCTTGAGTTGTTTCATGTCATAGGAAGTTGAAGAGAAAATGAAGGAACTCTCTCCTGTAATGTTTGACGATTTTGTCAAGCCATTCCAGATCAACTTGGACGAGGTACTGCTAAAGACCTTCTAACTGTTCGAAATAGTTTTTATATGATACGGGTTTATTTAGCATCTTAATGCAAGGTTTATATGGACATCATTCCTTGAAATATCTACTTATGTAGGCTAATTAAACTTGCCATCTCTTTCCAGATTTAGCATTTTGGATTGCAGGCTCTTATAGTTCTCTATGCATTTTCATTCTGTCTTTTTGACCAAGTTGCTTGTAACCTTGGTCTAACTCACTTGTCTAGTGAAATTTTCTTTTCCTTGTGGTAAATTAGATTTGATTTCACCTAATGAACTTTCTTGTTATACTTTACAGGAGGGACCACTGCCTCATAATGATCAACTACGATATCAACCTCTGGATATATATCCTGCCCCCCTTCATAGATGTTAATGGTCCTAGTTCAGTCACAAATCCTATCATGCAAGTTGTATGCTTGCTTTTGTTGGATATCAAGAGCCAAAATTCTGCCCCACTGCCCAAATTTCCATAATCAAATCTCCTTGGACTGGAATTTTCATGGTTGCTTAAGTAATTACATCCAAGAAGGCCTGTATGCTTTCTTCCTTGTGAAAGCTTGCCATTGGCATTGTTCATTAACATGATTGAATAATAATATTCCTTAAGTTCTAGATTTTTCAACAAATTGGATTTGATCGCTAGACTTGAGTTGAAGATCTGGATATCTATCATCTAGCGAGCTCAGAACAGTTCAATTCAATTATGGAAGTCATTCAGGAATGTAGCTGTATTATCTGCAGTGAGGACAGGAGCATCATAGAAATTCTTTTACTGTAGCTTTGTTGTATTCTTCTGTTTCTTGTAAATGGTATTGTTTTGATAGGTTTGTCAATCTATAGTCAGATTTAGTTGCGAATCCTATCATTATAGCAGTTCAGTTCACATGCAGAAAAGCAAAAAACTGAGTTTTTTTAGTATATTATTATGGCTCAAGTCTTTTGTTCTCTTCTATGTCTTGTTTTGGGTAGAATGGTTCGGAGGGTGTTACTTGTTTGATCCTTCGTTCTAGAACTAAGCAAAGCAATTTGGTCACTCTTTGTGAAATTTAGAAAAAAAAAAAAGTAATTTATGTTCACGGTAAGAGATATTTTAGCCATATAATTAGGACAGAAAGTAACATTTCTATGGATTGAAAGGAACTAGCTTCCTCCAATCTGTCATTAAAGCCTGAAAAACTTTTGGTTAAGCAGAGTTTTATTCATTGAATAGATGAATTGTAAGGAGGCATAAACTCCTTTTCAAGTTTCAAACATGAAGCAATAGCTTTAGACCATCAATCCAATTTGTGGGTTTTACATCTTGCTTTTTGGAACTCCAACTGGCTTATCTCTTGATCTCTTTTCGACTGCCCGGGATAGCTGCTTGACTGCATCTTTTGGTAGATGGCGTGGCCGGCTCAGCCAAAGTCCTCCATCAACTACAAGTGTAGTTCCATTGACAAATTTACCTTCAAAATTTGCATACACATGGATTAAGATTTTCTCAGAAAATTATTAAAGCTGGAAAAACAAAAGCAAGATGACACTAGTTCAACCTGCTTACCTCAAACTCAACCAAGGTCTTATTCAACACTAGTTCTTTATTTCTATTTCTCTTATGTTGACATGCAGAGTTTACTTATTATTTGGTAGAGAGAGTGTTTTAGTGAAAACATATAAAGGAAATAAAGAAAAAAAAAGTTCATTCTTTTCATTTTACTTAGTCTCTTTATAATCTCATCTCTACATTCTGCAGGTGTCTTCCTATTTTTATACACACAAATATATAACCTTATCCTGCTTATAATCCTTGCACCATACGAATGCCCTAAAATACAATGTCCTACTATCCTTTCAGACTCTATTGAGCATCACTGTGAGCACCTCTGACAGATTCTGACCTCGAGAGAAACCGAAAACCAATGGGAAAACACGACATGAACTTGTTTTATCTTTCACGTACCATATAGAAAAAGTGCAAAAAACCATTAAAAAAAAAGGAGACAACATTGACATGTTTTATAGGATGTAAAGACCATTTAGCCAAAGCAAGCTTTTAGATATGTTGAGTTTGGATATATTGAAGCTAACAGTAAAAACTATAAATCAAACCTTCATAAGGTCAAGAATAAATATATGGTTTCTTTAATGCTTTGAAAACTTAGGAGTCAGGACTGAGATTTGGATATGAACATATAAAGCAAGAAATGTATAGATTTTGACATGATATTGTTTCATTGATTGGTGAATTAAGTTTTTGAATGCTAGAAACAGGAATGGAGGTTACTTACCAGCATCTGAAACAAGGTAAAGAGCAGCCATAGCAATATCCCATTTCTCCCCTAATTTATACAAAGGCATGTAGTCTCGAGCTTTGCTGTTAATCTCCTCGGGTGCAAGTTTACTCATTCCAGGAGTATCTCCGATAGGGCCTGGGGCGATTCCATTGACTCGGATATCATAGTCAGTTCCCCATTCCAGTGCCAAGTTTCTAGTGATGCTATCAACAGCTGCCTAACAGAAAGAATAAAACTGCAAATAAGTGTAACTCAAGTAAAAGAGTTCTTCCTAGGAAGAAATTAATGTTACAAACCTTGGCTGCAGAGACATGTATTTGATACCAAGCAGCTGTATAATGTAAAGTAGCACTTATATTCAAAATAGATCCACCCCCTGGTAAGTTGTTCCTTCCCTGTCCTCCTTTTTTGAGATACTTGAGTGCTTCATAGCACATCGTGAATGTGCCGACAGAATCAATATCCATAACTGCAGGTATAGGTAATAAACAAACTGCATTTAGCTAAGACAAGGAAAGGTGCTTCTGTAAGACCAATTATCACCATAAGAAAGTAGTCACCTTCATAACTCCCCTAGTCTTAGGTGTTAAGAACAATCACAAAACAATTCAGGAAAAGTACAAAAATTAATTGCTAAAGCTTTAGAAGGCTGTTTGTGATAAGGCTAAAGATCATTAAGTTAAATCACTTAAATGTAGTTGGAAAGGCTCGGAAAAAAGTGCCTGTTCGAAACCCATTAGGGGATAAATCCTCGGCAGACACAAGGAAATTGCCTGCGGCAGCATTGACAAGAACATCAATTCGTCCAAAATGCTTGAAAGTTGATTCAACCACTCTTTTTGCATCTTCCTGTTTGCGAACATCTCCCTCAAACCCAACAGCCTTCAAAAACAAATACTAGTAAGTCTATGCAGTCTCAGCTAGCTGTAGAAATCCCAAAACAAACCATGCAAAATGTGGACAGTTAATATAGATCAAAGATCAGAAAACAACACACAGAGACAATGCAATTGATTCAGTTGAACGAATTTATATCTGCAGAAACCAGGAGCTAATACAGAAAAGTGAGCATTGAGCACCCACGTACATAGTTTCTACAGTGAGATAATTCTGAATATATTGCACCGTCTGATCAATAACGAAAGAAGAACAAATTATTCAGCAGCTATAGAATCAGTTTCTTTAGCAACCAAAGAAGTACAATTTGGGAGTAAACTACCACAAATTTTATCTCTTTCATTAATGAGATGGATGGAGCAAGGAGTTATAATGACAAGGATGGCACTAACTTCAAAAGCAGAACATGGCACAAATTTTAACAACTCCTCACTTCTAACTATACATATCATATTTGATGATACCATAAAACAGGTAATGCAATTCTAAGCCACAAAAAACCAAGCAGGAAACCCCATTATTTGTTCAAAATTTTTGATCAATTTTATTGAAATATCACAAGCAGAAATATATATATTAAATACTACTCCATTTCCCTAGTAATTAACCAAAAATTAAAAGAAAATGAATAATGAACCCCAAGTAGACATCAAAATGACTAAGGGGCAAGAATCAAACAAAATGTTATGAATAAGTAGGAAGAGGGGAAAGAGAGAGAGAAGGGTGATGAAAAATGTATATATGTTACATGAATTCCAAGGGATTGAAGAGCAGAAACAGCAGCATCAAGGACTTGTTTGCGTCGACCCATGATTGCAACAAAACCTCCATGTTTCCCAAACTGTGTTGAAATCTCAAAGCCAATGCCGGAGCCTCCTCCTGTTATCAAACCCACCTTTCCTTTCACTATATCTGCTTTGAATGGTGATTCCATTTCCATTCAGTTTTCTCCCCAAACAAGGAATCTCGAATCCCACTTTCCAACGCAACAACACTTTCCTTCCTTCCTTTTCACTAACAAACCAAACAAATACCCCAACCCAACTCCAAATTTGTGGACTCAACTTATTCTCATAATATTATGTCTTTTTCTGTTGCTTGCTTTTAAACTTGTAACTATATTAAATTTCTTTTTTTTATTGTCCAAACACACCGTTTTGGTTTCCACTCGATTAATTTTAATCATTAGTAATTTAATAATGGCCAAAAAGGAAAAAACTCCATTTGTTTTCCCTAATATAATGATGAACATTCCCCCCTCATAATCAAACAGGTATTCCTACTTTCCAGATTCCCTTTTCGCCAATGTATATTTTTTCCTAAATTGAGCACTAAACGTCATCGTCTTGTCGCTCAAATGCTTGTATTAGTTTTACCAGAAAGAAAGCTCTGAACTTTTCCCGGGATAAAAGTATTTGGGTGTTTTTGTTTTCTTCCTAATTCTCAGACTCTCTCTCCATCCAAACAGTAAATTACCATGAATCAAGAAGAGCAGGAGCAAGAAAGTTCTGCAACTCTAATCGACAAGAATTTCCCTCTTTTCTCCAAACCCCGAAAACCCAAACCCTATAAGTCTCCTAAACCCTCTCAAAACCCTGAACCCCAAACACCCCAGATAGAAAAGTTTTCCTCCTCCTCAGCTGCCGCCGCCGCCGAAGAAGAAACAACCACTGCTTTTGCCGATCTGGGCCTAGCCGAATGGGCCATCCAAACATGCAAAGAACTCGGAATGCGAAAGCCCACGCCGGTTCAAACCCATTGCACACCCAAAATACTTGCCGGTCGTGACGTCCTGGGAATAGCCCATACGGGAAGCGGAAAAACCGCGGCGTTTGCTCTGCCGATATTGAACCGGTTGGCGGAAGACCCTTATGGGGTTTTTGCTTTGGTAATTACGCCGACGAGAGAGTTAGCTTTTCAGTTGGCGGAGCAGTTTAGAGCATTGGGGTCTTGTTTGCATTTGAAGTGTTCGGTGGTGGTGGGTGGAATGGATATGATTACGCAGGCAAAAGCCTTGGCTTCGAGGCCCCATGTGGTTGTGGCTACCCCCGGGAGACTCAAGGTTTTGCTGGAAGAGAATCCTGATATTCCTAAAGTCTTTCAGAGAACTAAGGTTCCTGCTTTATGCTTATTTAACATATATTTTTGCTGCTTTTTGTGCGTGTGTTTTGTAACCAAGGAAACGAGAGTGCATTTTGGAAATGAAAAATTGGGGGGAAAAGAAATCTTAAGCTAATTAAAATGGATTTTCATTTTAGGTTTCAACTATTATTTCAAAGAGGTTCTAACATTTGTTCACTTTGAATCAAATATAATTTTGCTTTTGCTTCTTTGTTGTTGCTTTTTGGCAATTCTTTGGAAAGTAGAAAGCAATTTAGCAAAAGAAATAATCAAATGGAGTAAACCTGGTCATGTTGTTGAAACACGGTTATCGCATTTAAGATTATAGATAACAATGGTGGTGTTCAAGCTGGACTTTACATCTACATATAGCACTAGTTCAGAAAGTCGAAAGTCGAAACTGATCATTAAGTATGATAATTTCAAAATGGCACTAAGAATTTACTCTGACTGATTTAACGTTTGGATGATGTAATGCAGTTAGCTAGGAATTTTGGCCAAACTAGGGATAAAATGGCTGGTGACCTTGATCGTTAGGATTGAGTTTGAAGGAGTATTTATAATTAATTGGCTTGAAGATTTGGAGATTTTCGGAAATTGAAATTTCTTTTGTAGGAAGATGGATACAAATTTTTAGAAAAGATTGTTGGGAGAATTGCCACAATGAGTGAGTGGAACAGGATAGTTATATTGAATAACATTACCATGCCAGGGAAGCACGTAACTGCAAGTCTCTTTGAAACCCTGCATGATAATTAAATTTATTCTATTGAAGTTGTTTACTCTATTTACATTTCATTCTTTTTTTTTTTTTTTGGTTTTAGTTTTTAGTTTTGGATGAAGCAGATAGAGTTTTGGATGTTGGGTTTGAGGAGGAACTAAGGGTGGTTTTCCAATGCTTGCCAAAAAATCGACAAACTTTATTGTTTTCTGCAACAATGACCAGTGACCTGCAAACATTGCTTGAGCTTTCTGCCAACAAGGCATACTTCTATGAGGCTTATGAAGGCTTCAGGACAGTTGAAACACTTAAGCAGCAGTATATTTTCATTCCCAGAACTGTGAAGGATGCTTATCTTGTGCACATTTTGTCTAAAATGGAAGATATGAATATCCGCTCAGCCATAATATTTGTCTCAAGATGCAGGTATCAAATCTTTTAGCCAGGTCTTCTGATTTTCTTTTTTCCTTTTTTAGTATCAAATATACTCAGTAGGTAATAGGGATTGGTGAATTGATAAAGCCTTTCAATAACTTTTCTTTCCTTTCTCCCTCATTTTTCCAATCTGTCTTCATATCTCTGCTAATTCTTTTGCTTCTGATTTCTTCTAGTATATTGTTCTCTATTTTCTAGCTCTTTCTTGCCAGTTTTGCATCTTACTATGAAATCTTGGCATGGAAATTTCAGCATTTTTCTTCTTTATCTTATCTTTTTTCCCCTCTGTGGACTTTTTCATTGTCTTTGCAACAATTGCCATGGTATATGTTCTTTTTAATGTTTGGTAAATTAGATGCTTCAAGAAATGCTTTACCCTGGCAGGTTCTGTATGGTAGGTTTATACTCTAGTATAAGAAATAATATGTTTGTCTCCTTGTAGATCCTCTTTTTGACTTGACCTCTTTTTTTTTTCCATGTGAGAAAAGAGATTGTCACGTTTTAAGTTTACTACTAGAAGAGCTCGAAGTGGAAGCTGCAGCTTTGCATTCATTAAAATCACAGGCTCTAAGGCTTTCGGCACTGCAGCATTTTAAATCTGGATGTGTTTCTATACTGCTTGCTACTGATGTTGCCAATCGTGGTTTAGACATTCCTACTGTTGATCTTGTCATAAATTATGATCTTCCAAGGTTAATATTCATTAAGGATTTTCTTAATTGTTAATTTCTCTTAAGTTTGCTTGGGCACTGAAATTTAGCTGCAACCTATTTCAGGTATTCTAGAGATTATGTTCATCGTGTGGGGCGAACTGCAAGAGCTGGCAGAGGAGGATTGGCTGTTAGCTTTGTTACTGAGGTTAGTATGAAGTATTGGTTGATTGAAACTGGCTTTCTTTATGGTTTCCATTTATTCTGTTGGACCCTGAGAGCCGCTTACTAAGGTTTTTCTTTAAACTTTTACATAATATTAACCTGTGAAATGGGAGTTCTTTTTAATGACTTGACCGACCTGTTCTTTATCAGCCAGGAATATGTTTGCCTTTTACACGTACAGCAATGCATCACGTGTTTCATTTTCTTAATCTATCAAGTTTGTAACGTGGTTTAGGAATTGTGTTCTGCTTTTCTGATTTAATTGAGAGGCCATAAGGAGTAGGAGGTCTCTAGTTCTTCATTGCTTAATTTCCTTACTAGAGTAATGTAATTTGCAGAATGATGTGGATCTTGTTCACGAAATAGAAGCTGAACTGGGAAAAGAGTTGGAAAAATTTGAATGCAAAGAGAATGAAGTCCTTTCTGATTTTACAAAGGTATTATCTCTTATTCTTCTTTTGTTTGCTTAAGCTAGTTTCAGTGCAGATTCTTTTATTGTTATTTTAAATCAATTATAATTCAGTAGTTTGTCTGCCTAAATCCATAGCTATTCACATGCACATATCCACCTTCATAAATTTGCTGTGTATGATATGCAATTGCACATACCACTCTGAGGTTGAATATGCATGGTAAATACAAAATCCTGTTAAAACTATGCAAATTTTTGGCAATAGTTTGAGTTTTTGTTTTAGGAAGCAGAGTTTGTCCCACTCATTTATTTTGCGAGGTTAACTAATTATGCTGTTCCATAAGGAATTAAGGATGCCTATGATCAACATTCTTGATGCGATTAGGTCTGCCTAGTTAGCTCATACTACCTAGATGTTGAATATGTATAATTTAGGTTGGGGTGCACCCACAATCACTTGCAAATGGATGCAGTAGAGCTTCTTGTATCCTGCTGTAAGGGCCGGTTATGTAGCACATATTAATCAGCAGTCTTTATCTGGTGTTTATGCGAAACAAGTTTGTCAGTATCTTATGCATGCAAATTAATATCAAATTTGCAGGTTTGCAAGGCTAAGCGTGTGGCAACAATGAAGATGATGGATGATGGGTTTGAGGAGAAAGTAAAGGAACGTAAAAAGCAGAAACTCAAGACACTGGCAGAGAAAGGAGTACTGAAGAAAAGGAGTAAAAAGAGAAAGCGTGAAAAATCTGATAAAAATCCTGATCAATGATGACACCATTCTCTTTTACCATCTCCACTGCATCAGTGAATGCTGTATTTTGTCTAGCAGCTGCTTGGTGGATGCAAGGTGGAGTGGTCAATTTTGTTCCTCTTTTCTTTTCACACCCAGTTTCGCCGTCATGAAAAGCACCAATTTACAATATGTCAAATGTTTTGACTTATGTCATGATTGGCTATTTACTACTATTCTTATTTATTAAAGAAATTCTTAAAGGTAGAATTAAAATAAGATATTCCTTTAAGCCGTGTGTGTGTAGATAATATCACTTGCGATTTAGAATCGATTTTGTTAACATGATAATTTCATTGAGGGGGCATACAATTCTGGTTTTGCATCAAATGTGGCTATGCCTTTCTGGTTTGGGGCAGTTTGAAGTTTATGTTATATATATGCAAACACACACACACATATATTAATAAGAAGTGAGGACGATGGTAACATTCTACAAGGCTGAACATGATGAGATCGGCAGGAATACCTGCTTGAGCATCTGCTCTGAATCTGATCCTCCTTAAAACCTGCTTCTTCTCTTCTTCCTTTTTCAAGTCCAAGGTGTATTGAAAGCGACGAGAAGCATTAAGCACCAGGGTGGCTTGTCTCCAACGGGGGAGGCAATCCATGGGAGCATTCTTGGTGCTGCTGATATTGAAAGGACCATCGGAAAACTCGTCGTAGTCATTGTCGGAGTGGGCAGAGCGGCTGCTTCCGGCCTCCACGTCATTCGGCCGCCGGAATGGGGACCCCTTGAATATGCTACTCATCAATCTGTATGTCGCAGGAGAGATGGCATCGTCACTCTATATTTTCTACTATTATTACAAACAAATAATAAAATGTTAACATGATATGCAATCTTTCAAATATGTTAAAAAGCCAGTATGTGAACAAGAGCCAGAAAATATTACCCATACATACTAGTTTCTTCCACTGTCCTTTCTACACCAATTTTTGGGCCTCTTTTATTTGGAGAACTGGAATCCTCAAGTTTTGAATTTAACATTACTGATACGGAAGTTGCTGTTAACAACACTTCTATTAGAGTAAAAAAAAAAAAAAAATACTCTAGTGCCCCAAGTTTCTTATCTATTGTCTCTTATCTGGCAAATTTGGAGAGAAAGAAATGAATCACTGTAATTAATCATAAACCTGTAAATGTCAGATCGAGTTTCATTAAAATAGAATCCATACTAAGTGGTATGTTTAAACAATTCTCATAATAAAACCACACAGATATTAGTGTCTTTGGCTGTTTTTCAAACTTAATGTGGATGGCTTGGCTCTTGCTTGGAAAATCCAGGGTTTTTCAAACTTAATGAGTCTTGAGGTCTCATAAATTAATGGTTCCTTGTTAGCTGGTTTTAATCATTACCTGGGAATCACTTCTAATGGCAGTGCTGAACTGCAAAGGCATCATATTAGGTTTGAAATTGCCTATATTCCTCACCTAATTGTTGAATCTGACTCTTACTTCTATTATGTTGCTTAATTAACAGGCCCCAAATCCAAACCAAGTAGCAGACTGTTTACCAAAGAAGGCTCTACTGTACTACTCAAAGCTTCATCAGTGTTCTATGATCATGACCCTTCTTTAGATCAACTTTTGTGTAATAGGCCGAGGACCCGTATGATAAACAATGCTACTGTATGTAATGCTCAGCTTATATAAATATTATAAATAAAATATCATGTTGGCTCTCTCAAAAAAAATATATCATGTTGGCAGTTGGTATGTGAAAAAAAAAATGTTAAAAAGCAAGTATTCATGGCTAAATATATATAATTTGACTTTGTATGTATTCAATATTCATAGCTAAACATTTTGTATTTTTGTAACGTACAATGTTTTCTTTTTTTTTTTTGGTAACTTCATCCTTTATTTTTGGTAACTCCCTTTTAAACTATGTTACAAATATGTAAAATTGCAAGTATTCATAGCTAAAATTTGTAATTTGTACTATATGTGTATCAACATAATACATTTTGTATGATTTTGTACAAGTACTAGTATTATTATTTTAGAATATAATTTCGCCAAAAAAAAAAACTAATAAGTAATAACAATAATACTGACCAAAAAATAAAAAATTATTTTTTTCTACGAAAAATAAAATAAATTAAATTAAAAACTAACTACACCCTTTTAAACTAGGACTAGGAGTCCCAATTACCAAAACAGACTAGGAGTCCCCTCCCCACCGACCTAGCGCACTATAAATAGGGTGTCAACTCACACCCTTTGCCCTCCCATCAGAATCAAAAGTTTTCAACCCCCGATCAAAATCCCCAATACCCTAATCAAAATCCCCAATACCCTAATCAAAATCTCTCAACAATGGCGACCACCACCGATGAAACCAAGAAAATCACCCTTCGAACCGCCGATAATCAACAGTTCGAAGTCGATGAAGCTATAGCCATGGAGTTCGTTACTGTCAAGACTTTCTTTGACGAGAATCCTGACGCTGCTCAAGAACCCATGCCCCTCCCCAACGTCTCTGCCAAGTGCCTCTCCTCCATTATCGAGTACTGCAAGGAACGCCGCTCCGCAAAAGATGATGCCGGGACCTTCAGCGACGAATTTGCCAAGGCCATGGACAGCGAGTCGCTCAAGGAGATGATCTTGGCCGCTAACTATCTCAACATAAAGGACCTTCTTGAGATGCTGAACCAGGCCGTGGCTGATAGGATTAAGAATAAGAGTGTCGAGTATGTTAGGAGGTTTTTTGGAATCGAAAGCGATTATTCTCCGGAGGAAGAGGCTAAACTTAGGGCAGAAAATGCTTGGGCTTTCGATGGTGTTGATCCTGATGATGATGATTTTTGATCCGTTCCTGCCTTGGGGTTTTTTATGTTAGGGTTTTTTTTTCTTTTCTAAAATTTCAAGTTGATTAAAAGCAGGATTTTGACTGATTATGTGAATTTGGACGAGTTTTCCTTTATTATATGTTAATGCTATGCTTTTAATCAAATCCTTTAGCCTATTAATTAATTATTATTTCAATTGTGTTTTTGCTTACTTTTTTTTTTCATCTTTCTTTTTCTTTTTTCTTGTTGAATATATTAATTTACTGTGCTAACATAGTTAATAGCTTTTGGTTAACAATCCACCATTAAAATAGCTTTAGAAGCTTAAACATTGCAGAGTAACAAGGCAGATTTTTAGCCTGATTAAAGTCTAATTGGCATTTCTTTGGCCAATTGTAATTGGCAAATTTGTAATTTTCCCTTCTCTATGTATCTCTGTCTGTTTTTGATGTGGCTAATGGTAACAAAAGTAGAGCTAATTGGATAATTTAGGCATTTAGCCCAGTTTTTCTCATAAACCATTCAAGAGAAGGATGAAAGCGGAAATACATGAAATATATTTTGGTTGTCTTAAAAAAGTAGCAACTATTTTCAGTTGAACTTGCACAAATGGCTTCTAAGCCTCTTTTAAACCTATACCCAAGCAAGCTAACAGCTAACAATGTGGCCTGAGATCCTTCCAAGCAAAATTTGCTTGCAAGAAGCACACCGAGCAGGAAAAACCATAAACCAATTTGCAAACCAGAATGCATAACATGTTAAAGTTGAAAAGGGCATCATCCACTTTCAATGTTACAGCTTTGCCTAACCCTACGGCTACAACCTACCAGAGATAAAGCAGTGCTACGTTTAATTTCTGACTATCAGAAATATCACTGCAACAAACCAATTACAATGTATTGGCTTCCCTCCCTTCTCATCAAGAATCACTTTGCTGTTGCTGAGATTGCTGCGGCTGCTGCTGCTGCTGCTGTGGCTGACCCTGGGGCCAAGGCATGAAAGCCATGGGTGGTCGAGGCTGCTGGCCCTGATACAATGCAGCTTGATCAACCGGCTTTCCCATTATCATCCCTGTGGGTCCTACACTATGCTGTGGAACATAGTAATATGGCATATCAGCAGGTGAACCAACTAAAGGAATTGTGGCCTTGGTGACCCCAAGTCCCTCCTCTTTCAGCTCATCCCTTGGAATGATATCAACCAAGAAATCAAAGACATCGGTCCTTGAAATAGCAGCTGCAATGTCATTCTTCTGCAGTGTCCTCCTTTTGTTCTCTTCTGTATGGATCCAAGAACGCAGTGTCAGTTCCAAGATGAACATTTCACAAGCTTTAGCAAAAATAACAGGAGCCTCTGCTGATATCATTCGGACATCTTCATCCGCTTTCATTATCTTTTTTATCCGAGCAAGGGGGAGACTGTGATTCTTGAAGTCTGAAGTTTGCTCAATTTCTTGCATTTGGTTAGCCCAGAACATTTGAAGCTGCTGCTGCTGCTGCTGGTGGAAGTGCTGAGCTTGTTGGTAGGCAAGCTGGTGTGGAGAACTAGAGAAAGTAGCTGGAGGCTGAGTTGGTGAAGGGGCAGCTACAGCTGGAGTGCCAGAAGCAACCATGGCAGCAGTTTGGTAAGGACCTGTAGAATAGCTCATTTGGCCTGCACCAGATACGACTCCCATCACAGGCTGTTGTTGATGCTGTTGCTGTTGTGTTTGTTCTAATTGATCCATGATAAATAATGTTATAGAAGCTTCTTTTTCCCTTGTTCTATCTTCTCATTACCATACTGTTACAAACAAAGATAACAAAGTATACATCAAGCAGATATTGTAGTAACTAATAATAAAATCTGATTATGTAAAAAAAATTAAACAGATATGTTATTACTAAATCTTTTAGAATCAAACCTATTCTCTACTTTATTTTCAAGTTTTCTATTAGACTATTCAACTAACTAATTCACAATCACAGGTCTTCTACTGTACACTTAAGAGAGAGGTAAACTTTTTTTTAAGTGCCAATAATGTGAGTTTTCCACTAGTCAGTGACTATTACATCCACAACCAAGGGAAAAAGAAATGCAACTGTCTCTCACCACCTTTGAATGCAACTATTAGTAAACATTGAAACAGGTATCTCTTTAACAGGTTTAACTAGCTTGACCTCAAACTTCCTTTCTGTGGTTCTTTCTTATGTCTTAGATTAATTTTAACATATCCACAATCAGAGACCTAATAACTGAAATGTATAAGGGAGAGAGAGCGGGGGAAAAGAAGAGAAGCTCAAACAGAGTCGTTGATGATCATATTGAGTGTATATGTCCTAATGTTAGCTCTAGCTAGTCACCAACAAGACCAACGTCAGAATCTTTATGATGAATGAAGCTTTCTCCTAAGATGTCTTGATATACACATTCAAAATAGCAAATAAATGGCCTCTTGCAGCTAACCCATCTGTTGACAGGTTGAAGTCACCAATAAAAGCATCTAAACCCATACTGGAAGTAATACAAGTTATACAACCATTTACTCAGTGTCCTCAAACACCGGCAAGTATACCTAAAGTCCCAAAATACAGATACTATTTTCAAATTTAAGGTGCCAAATCCGATAAATCTCAACAACTGAAGAATTCATATTAGCTACACTCTGGAGAAAGAAAGATATATAGTTCTCTTTCGTGCTCAATTACTTTCCCTTTCAGAGGGTAAAGCAAGAAGCAGGATAGGAATTAGGATAATATTGGCCAATTTTTACGATTCCAGTACTGATTAAAAAAATTCATAGAAAAAAACACAAAACAAACAAGCAAAGATACAAGATGTTATAAACCACTTGAAAATCACTTGTTCATTCTGAAAACACATCAGGCATTTACCACCCACACAACTGAAAATTATATTAGTTTAACAAATTCCTAACCTTTTACCTTTTAATTATACAAATTTCATCTAACCTTGAAGCAGAGTAACTATAAGCTTAAACCCAAATCCAAAACTTTTCAAACAACACCATGCAGTTTAGTAGACATGCATGAATCTAACCACAACCAGAAAACTAACTAGAATTTCAATTTATAACAGAGAAATTAAACAAAATTACCAAAGCCCAAAACCTCAGAATTTCTTTCTCTATGCCTAAATAACAATGAATTATTAAGAAATTGAGCCATGCATGCAATGAAAATAAGTAAAGTTCTGATTTTTTATCCATTTCATCCAAACAATAACCCTACCTGCTCTGCTCTGCTCTGCTCTGCTTGCTGCTTAAAATTTTACTTCAGAACTGAAAACAGATTAAGAACATATGTACCATAGTAGTTTAAGTTTTTTAAAACAAAAATTACTGAAGCTTTGAAATTATTTAAGCGTAGGATTAGTCGTCACAAAGCCAAACCCATTCAAAAGATTTAAACTTTAAAGCTTAAATTAAAAAACAAACAACCAAAGTTTTTTTCTTAAATTTGGTTGTTCACCACTAACCAGCCAACCAAACAAGAGGACAGAAACTCAAAAAAAAAATGTGCACAAAATTAACAATTTAAACGAAATTTACCTAAAATTTGTTCTTCCGATTTGAAGCTGAGGAACCTCTTCTCTTCAGTCTTCAGTAACCAAAAAGAAAGAGAGAGAGAGAGAGAGAGAGAGAGAGAGAGAGAGAGAGAGAGAGAGAGAGAGAGAGAAGAGAGAGAGAGAGAGAG
>AWWV01010557.1:0-42139 GCA_001974805.1 Corchorus capsularis | reverse complement strand
GAGAGAGAGAGTTGAAAAGGAGGGAGGGACTGAGACTTGAGAGTGCTTTTGAATGTGAATGAAATAATAAAGAGTCTTTGAATTTTCAATTTTGCAAGAGAGAGACTCTTCTGGGGGTATCTATGAGAAAGACGCGTGTCGACCAGTGAGGATTCTCTCAACTCTGGACAGTTTTTTTTTCCTCTGACATTCCACGTGGCTAAGTTCTAATGGATGGAAAGTTAAAGGACCAAAGGCTCACGCTCACGTAACCCGCCGTGACGTCTACGAGGGAAGAAAACTGCCAAATTAGGTTTATAATAATAATGGACTCAAGGAGAAAGGGTATTTTAGGAATTTTACAGAAAAGTAAAAGATGCACGTGAAAAGCGCGTGCGCGTGTCAGGAAGAAAACTGGTGCAGTTTCAGTTGGGACTGGCTGTTGGATTTGGAGGGTTGAGGTCACGTGAGAAAAAAGGAAGCTTAGCTAGCTAAACTTTAGCGGGGCCCATAAAAGGCATGTTACACGGAACTTGTTTGACTCCGTTTGGTCAAGTCTTTTTGGGTTGCTATGCCGTTTCCGTTTGTTCTACTCCAAGCTTTTTTTCATTTTATGGTGAAATGGGCCTAAGGCCCAAATCAAACAGAAACAAATTGTGGCTAACCGTCCTCAGCGCAGCCAGCAAATCAAAACACTAGTTATCTCTGGGCTTGGTTTATTTAGCAAAGGGTGGTTATGCTTTTGCATTGTTTTCGTTTTTTTATTTTCTGCTTTTATTTCATTATATATATTATATATATATATATTATATATTTTTGTTGCATTGTTAAATCCTTTGAAAGCAAAAACTCGTTTGAATATATAATTTTGTTGTGCGTTTTTAAATGAAAATGTAAATTTTTTAAATAAGTGTTTAAGCTTTTGTGGAGATGTTGGATTCAAAGTTCAACCTTTAAATTTGGTCAAACCATCCTATTGTTTCAATTTTGCCTCAAATAAGGATTTGGCGTTGTTATTTTTTATTATTTTTTGTATTCTATATCTAGTATCCAGAGTTTTGCTCTGACTAAATTGAATTCGACTCGCGTCATGTACCTGGTTTTGATGGTGAACCTACTAATGGGATAGCTGAGTATGCAAGATTTCGAATCTAAGATATATTTATGGAACAAGCCACTTACCACTTATTAATATTATTAACGATTGAAATAGTGACACATGGAATTGGAAAATGGAAATGACGTGGCCTTATTTGAGCTATAATTTGAACGTTGGACCCTAATTTTGCTAACTATTGAAAGTTGAGCCCTAGATCGAGTAATTGTGCAAAGCTTAAACACTCATTTGAGCATTTTGTCAAATGAAATTGAGAAAAATCTTGAAAGGAAAACATGTAAGCTATTATGTGGGGAAAAAAAACATGTAAGCTATTGTCATCAATGAGTTTCTATGTTTTGAAAGTATTTTGAGAAAACATAAAAACATAAAGTCTTGTTGTTTGTGCCAAAATTGAGCTGAGGGTAAAATTTTTTTAAAAAAAAGGGAAAGAAACACATTAAGAGGACTCTTCGTCGCTCAAGTCAGTGTTTGTAGCTGGAGGTGAAATCAAAAGAGGGAGGAGAAGGAAATAGTAAAATGAGAGGCTTAGTCTTAATTATTTGGTGAACAAATTTACCTCCTATATGAGAGAGGGAATTTTGCGACGTGGCACCGTAGGGTTGGTTAAGTTGGCGAGATACGTCTCCAACAATGCTTGAGCAACGTGTGTCCAACAGTCAACTGTCTATGATGTCGCGGTGCAGCGCCGACCTCACCTGGTGCAAATCAGAGCTCGACTAAGAAAGACAACCCGGGTTACAGGCGGTCCAATAAAGATCTTTGTCTTGTTACCAAAATGGAATGACCAATGTAACCTCTCAAGCCCAAATTGGCTTCAACACTTTGTTGGGACTTGAGAGAGTTATGTAAGAATGGATTTCACCATAAAATATCAATTCAATAAGGCAAAAGAATACACATTTTTAATGGCTAAATAGCCACTTTGCCCCCTAAATTTTGTCAATTTAGGACAGATTATCCCCTTAATTTTAAATTATGTCACTTTTTCCCTTAAGTTTAGAAATTTAGGCGCAATTTAAATTATGCCACTTTGGCACTTTCCCCAATGCCCCTAAGATCATCCCCTGCATGGAAGTGAACAATTGAATATAGTATATACTTAAACTCTTGAAAGTGATTCCATCAAGTTAAAATCCATGGAAATTACTCTTCTTAAGAAGATTTTATCTTTAAACACTCCATTAAAAAGGATTGGTAGTTTCATTAGATATCTTAATTAAACTTAAATATGTTAATTATATTGTTTGTTTGTTTACAAATAATACATGATATGTCAATAGATATGAATAACTCTTGATTTTTTCAAACAACGATTCAAATCCTAATAATATTTATTCTTCGATTAATAAACGGTCCGTGAATTTGGACAATCATTGCATGGTAATCTCAAGATTTATATTCAAGTCCAAAGACAAACAAAGTCCTCTCAAAATAGATTACTTGTGTTTGACATACATGTAAAAATAAATAAAAAGGAATAGTGGTGAAGCAATAAGCGTAATCTAATTGTTGAGGCTAAATGATCAATTCAGGATATAACGTTTGTCCGAAAATCCAATTCAGGATATAACGTTTGATGAGGTGACAATTCAGGATATAACGTTACGAAAATGTTATAAATAAGGATAATTTCAGACGGTTCCCAGCGTTTGACCAACACGTGCCGTTAAGTGCTGACATGGCTGGCACGTGGCATTTTTGCTAATAAAAAATAATTAAAAATTAAAAAAAAATTGAAAGAGAAAAAAAATCAGAAATAATTTAAAATAATTATCCTTAATTGCAATCTTTTCGTAACGTTATATCCTGAATTGGATTTTCAGACAAACGTTATATCCTAAATTGGATTTTCAGGCAAACGTTATATCCTGAATTGATCATTTAGCCTTATCCTTTTTAAGGGAAAGGATGTATTAAGGATAAGTAAAAGACGGGATACAATGTTTCCAAATTAACAGAGTAGAAAGGAAGTGAAACAAAAAGGACAGGCAAATGTGAAGTGCCCATTTCAAAATGGGAGCAAAGTCTATTAAGACAAAACTACCTCATTAGATTTAATTGGGTAATATACGAATATATTCTACATTTAACTCTTCTTGATATCTGTTTTCCAGAAGACAAAAGATAGGGGAAAAATTGGGGGCCTCGTTAATGGCATGATGATCTATATATGAGAACAACAATGGGGATACAATACAATAATTACATCCTTGATATCGTGCCTTATTGTCGCAACGTTTGCGATCGGGGGCGAAATTACCGTTTTCGGATATTTACGGGTTCTTATGGGAGTCGCCACTAATCTTTTTTACCTAGGTGTGATTAGCCACCTTATCCGATTATTAAGTCTAACATTAACCTTAGCTTGAAGGTAAGACTAAACCTAATAAGGTCTGCTTAACTAGAGTCTATGGTTCGGGAGTCGGGTACGCGTGGGGAAGGATTAGCACCCCCACGACGCCCGTCGAAATGATGGCACTGACTGGTCTAGGACTAACTACGGGTTTCTATAGTTGGTTAATTCCCCTCTTAAGCCTTAATCTTTCATGCCCTAATTTATACTTTGCCGTAATTAGTTCTTCGTTTTATGCTAAATTCTTACTTGCGTTTTTTACTCAATTATCCGGATTGGGCTAATTTACTATTGCCTTTATTTTGACTTAATTTAATTTGGATTAAACCAATTCATTATTTCCTTCCCTTTATTGACTCAATTTTTATAAATCAAGCCCTTTTATTTTCTTTGCTTAATCTCTTTTCTAGATTTAGCTCTTTATTGACTTCACTTAATTACCTTGAATTAAGTTCTTTATTTTACTTAATTTCCTTTCCTGAAATTAAGCCTGTGTCTTTTTACTTAATTTCCTTGAAATTAAGCCAGTCTTTCCTTTACCTAATTTCCTTGAAATTAAGCCAGTCTTTTCTTTACCTAGTTTCCTTGAAACTAAGCCAGTCATTTTTTACTTAATTTCCTTGAAATTAAGCCAGCCTATCTTTACCTAATTTCCTTGAAATTAAGCCAGTTCTTTTTTACTTAATTTCCTTGAAATTAAGCCAGTCTTTTATTTACCTAGTTTCCTTGAAACTAAGCAGTCTTTTCTTTACCTAGTTTCCTTGAAACTAAGCCAGTCTTGTTTTACTTAATTTCCTTGGAATTAAGTCATTCTTCTTTCAGTCTTCTTTCAGTCTTTTTTCAGTCTTCTTTCAGTCTTTTGTCAGTCTTCTTTCAGTCTTCTTTTGCCTAATTTCCTTGAAATTAAGCCCTTTGTCTGGTTCTACTTAATCATCTTTGGATTAAATCTTTGCTGATTTTACTTAATTCTTGTGAAATTAAGTCTTTGCTAATTTTACCTAATTTTACTTAATTCTTGTGAAATTAAGTCTTTGATCATTTACTTAATTCTTGTGAAATTAAGTCTTTGCTAATTTTACTTAATTCTTGTGAAATTAAGTCTTTGATAATTTACTTAATTCTTGTGAAATTAAGTCTTTGATAATTTACTTAATTCTTGTGAAATTAAGTCTTTGAACTTGCTTGCTTTTCTTAATTACCATGAATTAAGATTCACTTCTCTTAATTTCTTTTATGTCCCCTCATTCTACTGAATTATGGCTTGCTTATTAAGATTTACTTTTCTTAAGATTAAGACTTTAATTATGCACATGATGCATGTGTTCCAGTTTAATCACATTTACCCAAATATTTATACGAAGGGTATTATTTGGACACCTTCCACTTGGTTGGTAAGACCCCCAAATTAATATCCCAAGCCTAGGAAATTAAGGTTAAAATGGACAAGCATTGTCACATTCTACCCATTTATTCCATCATCGGTATCAATTTCTTTTCTCAAATGAGTATGAGATCAACAACATTTATGGAATTTAAAATGCATGTTATAACATAATTTTTCCACAAATTTATTAACTTTCCTACATAATTAACAAAGTGAGTTACTAAATTCTTATTAAAACTCTAAATTGGGGGTTCAATTGACTTAATTTTCCATCATTAGGGACCTACATGCGAATTTTTACAAATTTCCGGACTTAATCAAACCAAACATAACTTGAACCTACTGTATAGGACCAAATTGAACTAGGGTTTGGAATTTTACCTGAACACGGCGCCGTTTAGTCTCTGATCCGTACGAGCTATAAAAGACCCAATCTTCTTCCTCTCCCTCAAAGCTTCTCCGCTCCTAGAACCCTAGATTCAGCCGTCAGCGATCCCTCCGTCGTGTCAGAGCGCCTTTTCACCACTGGTGATCTTAAAAACCTCATCCACAGCCTCCTTTCGACATTTTCAACACAACTCTTAACTTGATTTTTCGAAAAACCCAGAAAATCACCCCAAATCTTCCTCTACCCGAACCTATTCAACCACCAAAGATCCACTGCTTCTATCGTTGAACCCTACTAAAACTTCGATTATCCTTTTTCTTTCTTCATTCTTTGACTATTTATGGCTTTAATTCACCCTTTTTCTTTTGAATCTAAAAACCCCCAAATCTAGATCTATGAACCCTAGAAATTTCTGCAGAGTTTTTTTCCTTTTTTCCTTTTTTTCTTTTTTTTCCCCCTACTGAAGACGATTCTAAGCTTATTTATAGGCCTAGAAAATGAGAGGTACAATCTCTCAATCGACGATCCTCTTTTTTTTTTCTTATTTCCCTTGAAATTACCTAATTCTATCCTCATCTGGTGAAGGTGGCCTTTTGGAGGATAAGGTTGGCGCGTTTTAGCCAGCTGGAAAGGATGAGTCATCGTCCTTCCCACCGGTTTCTGGTTTTGCGTCCCTGGATTTCTATATACCACTTTCCAAGCGGTTTAAGCCTGGTGACCTATTTCCCTATCACTCCTCGCTATTTTGTTTATTTTTCATTTTCATCCTTTCTTTGTCCTCTGTGGTTTTTGTCTCTTCTGAATTTCGAGGGTTTTGCTTAGTTGGCGAGTGGTGACCATCATCTCTCCTTAGTGAACTATTTAGCTTCCAGTCCTTATTCAAATTTCATAGTTCCATTCTTTTCCCGGTTTCAATTTTTGCGCATATGATACTCTTTGTTCTTTTACTCTTTTCATTATGCCTATGTGTCTGTCCACGTGTTATCTTTTTACTCCTGCTGACTTTGGCAATTTAATATACCCTGGCACCAATCCGGGTGTGCCACCTCAGTTATGGCCTGGGTATTGACTTTTCCTTTATTGAGGCATGCTCTGTTGTCACTAGGGGGTGTCAAATTAAAATGTTTCTCTTAAAATGAATGCTTTTATACCCTGTTATGTATCTTTATGTAAGAAGGCTATAATTGAAGTATGGTTTTTGTTTGTAAATGTCTGCGTTTGTGTGCTGCTATACAGTTGCTGTTATGTTATTTGTTTTTTAAAAAGAACGATGATCCCTTGCTGAGTATGTATTGCCATGAACCCTCCCCTCGTGATTAACTTGGCCTGCTTTCGAGTTGGACTTGCTGGAGTCTGTCTAATTTACCATAGTCCCTACTGGTTTCCCAAACCTGAACCCCATTATGTTTTTTCCTGTAATTTATTTTCAGAACCCTCTTGAATTTCTCATTCCACTGTGCATGCTGTATTGACATTGGTTGTCATATGTATGATCTTGTTTTTCTTTTACCAGTCTATTTTTTATTCTGTTTTTGTGTTCTTGCCTAATTTATCCTACTTATACCTGCTAAGTCGATACATGCTGAAACTGTAGTGCTTAACTGTGATGTGAATGAATGCTGGATTTGAAATGACCAATGCATCAAGGCTACTGTTGTTTGCTAGATAGGCTTGATATGCTTGAATATGATGCGACTCGTTGCTTGCCATATCCCTAAGGCTAAATTGGTGCTTAGGGACCAGGAATTGATCCTGAATCTCTCTTCCAATTCTGCCAATAGCAAAAAAAATGCTATCCATGTTTGTGTTGCTTCTCTTGCATGTATTCTGATGTGAAGCTTCTATGTTAATATGCTTGTTTTTTCTTTCCTTGCTATATCTCATTACCATTTCCACTACTCCTCCCATGCACAGCCCTACACATGAGGTCTTCTAAAAGATCTTCAACACCCGGGTGCATGCTTGTTTGATAACCTTTGCTTTTGTCTGGTATTGATGTTGCTTGCACTGTTTTTGCATTTATGCCCTTCAACCCTCTTTTGGCTTACACCAATTAATGGTGTTTAGTCTTTGACTTTGGGGGGCACATTCTTTGTCTCTTGTACTCTATTATTTTCCACAGGTCATAAAGATTGCTCTTAATACATCATGGCATGCCTGACTTAGCGGGCCAATCTTGGGACAAAGAAGAAAAAGACTTGGCTGGGAGGCATTCGAGCTTAATTCCCTCTTTTTGTATTTTATTAAGACAAAAATGTAAATTCCTATTAAGAATTCGTTTATTGATTCAAACTGAATGAATGATCAATTTGTACCTAGGACTTTATGAAATCATGTACATTTTATAACTGTTATTATAAACACAGCTAACCACCCTTTATCAATCCAAAGTATAATGTGACTCTTTTTAGCTTAAAGATTACCAATGCCAACACATTATTTGGTTTGTTATTTAATTTTGTGGATCCTTATTTATTCTTTAATTCTTGCCTGATCACAATTCCAAATGTACCATCTTACTTCTGAGGAGTCATTAAGCTATTTCCCTAGAAGGCTGAGACCTTTTATTGCCCCTAAGAGTGACCAAAATATTCCCGAAATGAGAAATGACCAAAATGCCCTTGACTTAAAAATGACCAAAATTCCCCTGGCAATTTCTTAAAAGGATACTTGAAATGGGTGTCTACACTTATCTTATGGATTATACTGGGATTTCTTCTTGAAATCTGAAATGCTGCAATGTGGACAAACATGCTCCAGACCATCTGTTTTTGCATAATCCTGCCATTCATAGAAGAAGCATACATTAAGTTATTGCAGTCCCATAAATAATTTTGCGATATTGCAACGACAACACCTATATTATTGAGTCCTAAAGACAGATATCAAGTTATTTTGTAATAATCCAAAAAGATACAAAAATTATAGTTCTGTTATCCATTTTGGTTCTGTTAATAATCTCTTTAGCATATGCACATTTATCTCTTGATCGATAAAAGCAAGGAGGTATACCTTAAAGGCTCCGAGCCCCTCTCGCTCATCAACCTTGAGTACAAGTGATTGCCATGTTTTATCAGTCACACTTGGAACTGCCAATGTTACAATCAAGGAACAAATTAGTTAAACTGCTCAATATAGAAAGTATACTTGCAAACTTGGAACCAAGCTGGCCCCTGCTACATGCTTAGGTCATTTTAGTTATTTATACTATCTAGTCTATGGTTCAGAGCTGCTAGTCTAAATGGCTTGGATAGGAAAAAACACCCAAATTTTCTTTTCTTAACAATATATAAATCTCATTTCTCAAAGCTTAAATGAAAAGAGGGTAACAAACTATAAAATAAATAAATTCATGAGATTCCCTAACAGTCATATTAGTTTTCCTAAATTTTCATCTTCTAATTACAACTCTCTATAAAATGGGCAAGCTGCAGTTATTGCAATGAGTTTTCAAGCATGAATGCTTATTGCTTATATATAGATTAACCTAATCCCGATACCAAGTTTCATTTAAAGATATTTTTATGAACTTTCAGCAATAACACACTTTTAGTTTTCAGTTTGGATAGGATTAAATGCCTACAAACATAGATAAAAGTTCATATATTGAGAAACATACTATGATCTTCAGACTTTTCACAATTGAAACAGCCATCTTCAATTGAACTTCCAACTTGTTAGTCAGAACCAACATAAATTCTTTACCTATTATGAAGACAACCAGAAACCAACATAGATTATCTAACTAAGAAGACAACTAACAATTTTGCCAACATAACATTCAGATGTCTCATTCTTAACACATTACTTTCATTAAACCAGAACCAATATTTGTTTCCACCGATAAAAATTCGAACCTCAATCAAAAAAAAAACTAAATTCAAGTCTCATCCTAACAGCAAGAAAGGCTAAAATAAGTAGCACACAACTTATTCTTTTCAAACATGAATTAAGTTTCACTGCCATGTCCTGTATCGAAAACCCAGAAAAACCACCCAACATCAAGAACCCATAAAAACCCAGTAACAATACCAAACAAACAATAATATCCACATAAAACACCCAGAAATGAAAATTTCTTTTCATTTAAACAAAACCCTAAATCGAACCAAAAACCTAATATACCAGAAATATGGGAATAATCAAAATAGAACGAAGAAATAGTAAGAAACTAACCTCACTTCCTCGAAAATTCGTGTCGTTCGTCGCCAAACTCGAATCTCTCTCTGCTTCACGAACCGTAGTTGAAAACGCCAAATTTCCTCATCGATTTCACTCAAAATTACCTCTGTTACACTAAACACCTAATTTAAACCGTAAAAATATCAAGGATACTAGAGATTAAAGTGAGACTTGTCTGAGTTTTTGAAGAACTCTAAAAACTAAACTTTGGGGTTTTCTTTTTGATTTGGGATTTTTCGAACTGAAGGGTTTTTCGAGCTACTTATATGGCGATTCTTTTTTTCCTTTAATTTTTTAATTTCTTAATTTCGAAATTATTTAATTACTTAATTTTTAATTTAAAAAATTCCACCTGGCATAAATAATATTAAAAAATTAAACTTAGTCATCCTTTACTCGCTTTAACAGTGCGTGTTAGTCAAACGCTGGGAATCGTCTAAAATTATCCTTGATTGTAACATTTCCGTAATGTTATATCCTGAATTGTCACCTCATCAAACGTTATATCCTGAATTGGATTTTCGGGCAAACGTTATATCCTGAATTGATCATTTAGCCAATTGTTTATTCATAAAGATTTTATTATCTTTTGGTTTTCAAAATTGCAAGCTAGCCATAGCCCATATCTAAGCCAAGCCACCTTTAAATGTCTCATTGATTGTTGGCCGCCCAGAGAGGAGAAATGGGCATTGGGCAGTGACAAGAACATCAAGGTATATTAAAGACAAGGTTATGTGATGGGACCTACCCACATTTGTTGAGGTAACCGTCCCAATTGCCTGTCTTTTAAGGCCGGCAATTTTTTGGTAGTAAATTTCTCTTACATTTCTCCATTCTTTCTCCCAATTCTTCATCATCTCATAAATAAATATATTAATTGCTAGGAAACAACAAAATCAAATGCTTGGTATCACCTCCCTGCCAATGTCTCTTTCATTCATCTTATACCAAATTTTCATTTGATTCCCGATGTTTATGCTGTATTCTTCCCTCCTAGCTAACAGTATTTTAAGGGGGAAAAAGAACATTCTTTTTTCACTTTTAACTTTATTGTTTATGAGCAAAAGTACCATACTACCATTACCCAATCTTAAGATAATATTTTGAAGCTTTGAATGCAGATTTTCAGTTTTTGCAAATTAACATATACACTTGTTTGGTAAAATGAGAAATAATGAAAAAAGTAAAACTTCATAAAAAATCATTTTTAGGTACAAAGAACAAGTATCTTTCCTTATATTTGATATATTAGTCTCGACTAATTGAGAATCGAAACTGTATCAAATCTTAAAAATAGGAAACTCTCACAACACATATTTTCTCTATTTACAAGACTCGTGTCTGAAACTTTACTTAAAAATCATTGTGTTCCTTCAATTCAAGACGGAAGAGGGAGAGAGAAAAACGGAAGAGGGAGTAGGTGATACTCAACTTAGCAAGAATCTTGCCCATGCACTCTCCATAAACTAAAAGTCAAATTCCATTTTTCTTGTTAATTAATGATGAAAATTAAGTTGCATGTTCCGAAACAATGAATTCTTGCAATTTGCAGGGTAGAGTTGAGTGGCCATGAGACTTTTCTTTCTCCCAAGTCCAAATGCTATTCAATTCATTTAATTAGTTCTTAAGGTGTTACTGTCAATTGATCCATCATGTTTCATGATAAGACCACCAAATGTGTTTTCCATGAATCCCTCCCCCTTTGCTGTTTCCTTATCCATTAGTAAGTTGTATGAAATTCATGTTCACATTGTCCTCCAAATTAAAGAACATGTTGAGTTTACACTTACTATACTATTTGCCTTTTATTTTTCAAATATACGTTGTTAGCTACTTAAAATAAATTTAAAGTTAATTAATGTGATTATATCAATAGGCAAAATCACTCTTAATAAAGAATGGGGATATAAAAAAATAGAAAAACTGTCATTATTAAGAAAGTTGTCAGAATTGTTTATTATGCCATGAAAAATTTAACTCTCCTCCTTCAAACTTCAAACAAAGAGAATATTCTAATTTAATGTTGTTAAAAAATTTCTGAAACACCATATATATTGCTTTGTGAGACTAGGCTTTTTTGAGGTCACTGCTCTGTATTCATTTCCATTTCCTCTCCTTGTAAAATTCTCAACTCCTGCAAGAAGCAAATAATGGAAGGCATCAATGGATGGTTGTCCTTCCCTTTATATGAAAGCTTCAACCATGATTTCGCCATTCGAAGGTTTTGCCCGGCAAGAGTTGAGCTAGAACAAGGAGAGTGGGAGGAGGCAATGAATTATGAGATTGACTCATTTTCGCCCGATGATCATGACACTGGTAGCACCCCTCACTTAGCTGCTTCAGAAGTAGATGACTTGGTTGATAGCTTCATTAACATGGATGATCATGTTGACGACAACGATAAAGATGATCAAAACTCCAAGAAGGAGCAAGATTTCCATGATTTTCAAGATGGGATCGATTTTGTAGAGTTTCCGATGATGATGATGGAAGGGGATGATCATGAATTGGAGAGGAGTGGGTCATGTGAAGATTTTGGAGCACATGAAATGGTGCCTAGTGTGGAAGAAGTGAGCCATGGTGTAGACCAAGGGCTTCACTTGGTGCATTTGTTGCTGGCATGTGCTGAGGCTGTAGGCTGCCGAGACACCCAGTTGGCCAACTCTATGCTCACCCAAATTTGGGCTTCGGCTACTCCTTGGGGTGATTCATTGCAAAGGGTTTCCTATTGCTTTGCCACAGGGTTGAAGTCCAGACTTTCACTTCTTCAAAATGTGAATGGAAATGGCACAATTTCACATTGTGCAATGGATGTGCCGTTGATGACTAGGCAGGAGAAAATGGAAGCTTTTCATCTCCTTTACCAAACAACTCCTTACATTGCTTTTGGTTTCATGGCTGCAAATGAAGCTATACGTCAAGCAGCACAAGGAAAGGATTCCTTGCACATCATTGATCTAGGAATGGATCATACCCTTCAATGGCCTTCCCTGATAAGAACCCTAGCATCGAGGCCTGAAGGTGCCCCGACTCTCCGGATAACCGGATTAACCAGCCATCAAAGTCTCTTAGAGCTTGAAGCTAGCATGAAGTCCCTCACCATGGATGCTAGCTCTCTAGGCATTGCTCTGGAGTTCAACATGATATCGGAGCCGGTTACACCATCACTTCTGACCAGAGAAAATCTCAACTTAAGAGAAGGGGAAGCGTTATTCATCAATAGTATTACTCATTTACACAAATATGTGAAAGAGAGTAGAGGATCTCTCAAAGCAATCCTCCAAGCAATCAAGAAACTAAGTCCAGCCTTGATCACAGTGGTGGAGCAAGATGCAAACCATAATGGTCCCTTCTTTCTTGGGAGGTTCCTTGAATCCCTTCATTACTATTCTGCCGTTTTCGATTCCCTCGAGGCCAGTCTACCCAGACATAGCCCTCAAAGGATGAAGATAGAAAGGCTTCATTTTGCAGAAGAAATCCGAAACATTGTAGCTTACGAGGGATCGGATAGAATCGAGAGGCATGAAAGAGCAGATCAATGGCGAAGACAGCTTGGCAGAGCGGGTTTTCAAGTAATGGGGTTGAAGTGTTTGAGTCAAGCAAGGATGATGCTTTCTGTTTATGGCTGCGATGGTTACACTCTCGGCAGCGAGAAGGGATGCCTCCTCCTTGGCTGGAAAGGCAGACCTATAATGCTGGCATCTGCTTGGCAACTGCATAATGTTTCATCCAACTAGATCCTTGGATGATATCGTCCCAAAGTATATTCATTGGTTACTGCTTTTTTTTCTTTTTGGCCAAAATTGGTTACTGCTTTAGGCATTCACATTTGTTGAAATAAGGTTAGCTAGGATCTTGGAGACAATCACATAAGCCCAACGGCACATGATATAATACACTTGTTTCCATTTTTTACATGTTATCAATTCTACAAACACATTCAACACTTGTTATCAATTGTACTACAAATGTTACCGATTTTTATCAAATCTACAACACCTATAAGAAATTTTATAACACTTGTTACCAATTTTTATGACGCCTAACCGATTTGTACAACACCTTTCACCAATTTTCATCTTGCAAGTTTTTAATGCCCTTGAGCTCATACTTGCACTAGCTTATGGTAAAAGGCTCAGCAAATCTTTGACAATCAACATAAACTTTCAAGTCTAGTAAAATTTCTTGAACAAGCCAAACAGGAGACGGAGTATACAACATTAGCAATATTATTCGAAAGAAGCATCGGCAGTATCAATAGAGAAGGCAAACGACAAGTTTGTAAAACATGAGATGAAGTTCACAATTTTGTTCCCTACATTCAGCGGGATGGTAAAAAGGTTTCTATGACATTCTTTTAGGAGAAGTCTTCCATTTCAAAAACAATTAGGAAGCCCATTCCCCTTTCAAATGAGTATAACTGATACTACCCATTGTGTGAACAATTGAATGAATAAACCTATCGTGTAAAAATCATGGGAAAGGCACGATAGTTCACAAATCATCATTATTTCAAAGCCTTGTTACCGTGCACCTTGGCTTGGCTAGCAGCTGCTGACATCGTACGCAATTGACTGGCAATTTCTGTGAAAGATGGCCTGGCTGCAGGATTGGGGGACCAACATTGTTCCATCAGTTTTCTCCATTCAGGATCACAAAAGCTTGGAATTGTTGGCCTCAATGTGTTACTTACAATTCCTCCTGTAATTCAATGTAAACAAATATGTTAAGTTAATCTACAGCTTTTAGATCATGAAGAGGGAAATAATGGCTCATGCTTAGGAAGATAAATGTATATATAACAAACATGGATGAAGACAATGCAATTGCAGGAAATGACATGTAAGCATCTTGAGGCAACCCTACAAACTAATGGAATATCTGAGATCTCTACATGGCCCTGTGTTCTCTAACTTGTAATAAGCATATGAAGTAATAAATTATTTACACAATTTCTATTAAATTTTGATTTTACTTTTAAAACAGAGTTGTTATAGTATATGGCATGTCATCAGAGATGTGTAACAAATGCAAGCCCAGAATCAGCTTCAGACAGATATTGTCCCCGGTGAGAAATCTAGAAGTGAGGATGTGAATAGGTCTCAAAAACTCATGGTCGATAAAGAGTTCTAGCAAGAAAATAAAATCAAAGGGGAAAACTCCTTTTATGTGTTCGGCTTTAAAATGAAGATTTTCACCCCCAAAGAATGGCTATGAAAATCAAACCTATTATATTGTTAGTTTCTCATTTGCCATAACTGGTGTGATAATCTTTACAAAGAAGCACAACTCTAAAATTCCAGAAAAAGCAACTCAAATCACACCTATGATTGCCCCATAGTGCATATTGGCATAAGGTTCTTCCCCGGTGAGAATCTCCCATAGAACAATACCAAAGGAGAACACATCAACCTGCAGAATAACAAAGAAGTGTGACCAAATTGTACTCAAAATTTAAAAGGGCCATCATATTCACTAGCTATATACCTCAGCAAGTATAAGTAATAAGAATATGGTCTTCCTCAGCAATAAATGCAGCAATGCTTCTCAAAACATGATAGCAGGCATATAAATATAAGAAATGCTCACACAGAAGGCAGAGTGCAAATGCAATGATCCAGGATTTTCTCAAGCTCAAACTAGACTAGTTTGATGGTTTATAGTTTATGCTGATTAAGCAAATAATGCGTTAGAATATGCCACAAACAAAACCTGTTCATCTTCTAGGATGGCAGCAGAACGTGCTTATTTTTCCTTCTTCAAAAAAAGGAAGCTGCCCGAAGCAATAACATCTGTTTAAACCTTCTTTCACAATGATTCTATGATTTTCTTTCTTATGCTAAATCAGATCAACTTCATGAGTACAAAGACATGGACAATACCATATTGCAAAAATATCTTTAGTAAGTTCTCACCCATAATACACAAATATTACCAGAAACTGTTTTCTATCAATGACATGTTCAAGGCCATTTAGTGGGCAGTAGCAGCCATGTATGCGTTATCATCTCAACTTTCCATTAGATAGTAGTTGGTCTTACTTAATGCAATGGCAACTCTCATACGATTGATCGGTGCAATGGCTTCTTATATAAACTAGTTCTTCGTCACATGCTTTGCATGTGAGATTAAATGACACTACTAAGTACTCCCTTTGTTCCTTTTTAATTGTCCCTTTTAACTACTTTATTTGTTTAAGAAAAGTAGTTATTTTGTTAAATTTTATATAAAATTTACTTTACTTTACCCTAATACCCTACATTTAATTGGTATAGTTTACTCTTGCCAACTATCATATTTAATGAGTTTTGTGATTTCAAAGCAGGGCAAATATGTCATTTTAATAGAAAGGGACAATTAAAAAGGAACAAGAGGTTGGGACAAATAAAAAGGAACAGAGGGAGTACTTAACTAAATGGATTACACAACAAAATACATGTGAAACATTCAAGAAGAGAAATTTCCGCTTATCAATGGAGCTCTATTCTTTAATCCTAAAATGCCAATGGTCTCCTACAATAATTCTAATTTACTGTTTTTTTAACCTCACATAAAAGCAATTGACACTTATTCTGAAAAATTAAGGAGAGCATTCAATATAACAAAATTCTAATTAATAATTTATAATAGTCATGACTTCCAATGAAAATTTTAATTAAAACAGAGAACAGACTAAGATAAGAAAAGATTTCTACCCATTCAGTTATAAGTACTATCATTTAAATAATTCATCAATTAGGGAAAATCACCCAAGAATCCACGCAAAGAATTAGAAAAGAATATAGCTTGTCATGCCACTTCAAAGGAGATTAATCAATGACATCTTACCTTTTCTGAGACCTTGTTGCTGCTCCCATTCAGGAGCTCTGGGGCCATCCACGGTAGGGTCCCACGCACACCCCCAGAAACTAAGGTATTGCGTTTAATTTTAGACAGTCCAAAATCACCAACCTACAAAAGAGAGACAATATCTTAGGAAAGATGAACTAGCACAGAATTTTAACCAGACAACTTCACCCATGATAAGACAATTCCAGAGGTTCTCTACCTTGCAAATTGGTCGTGAAGGATCTTTCATGTTGACAAGCAAGTTGTCACATTTCAGATCAAAATGCACAATATTTTTTGAATGCAAATATTCCATCCCAAATGCTGCATCCATAGCAATTATTAACTTCTTCCTACGATCAAGATACCTGCAAATTATATCAGGAAGAAAATAAACGAGAGGGTATATGATCAACTAACCACAGGTATTTGAGAAATTCTCAGAAATATTCAAAATTTCATGCTGCCTAAGTAGTACTACACTTTTTGGCTATGATTATAACTCTTCTTTTCGGCTGCTTTAAATACTTAAAATAGAAAACTACATGTAAACAGGAAGGATGACAAAATATTATAAACCATCTTTATAAAAAGAGATTTTACCTATCTTTGCGAAGTAAAACATGCCTAAGGGAACCATCAACCATGTACTCTGTAACAGTAGCCAATGTTCCCCCAGGACCATCTTGCACCACACCATAGAACGCCACCACATTTGGATGGTGAAGCTTTGAAAGAATGTCAGCTTCCCGCCAGAACTCAAGAGTCTGAAGAAAACATCAGTATAGTAACAAGTAAGCCAGTGATACTAGCATGAGAGAAAAAAAAAGGTCCTGCCTCAATACACCCGCAAAGCAACCCAAAAAAAATAGTGACAGTTTCTGTTGTTGATTTTTCTGATCAACAGGCTTATATACAATGCTGTCATGAAGAATATGCAGCAAATGTATCAAATAATTGTATGAAAAATGTTAAGGAAAGCAAATTACCAGTCTTTCTTGCTCAGACGATCGACCTGTGAAGCAAATCTTTTTTATTCTCTTGATGGCAACATCAGATCCCCTCCATTTGCCATGATATACAGTCCCAAATGTACCAGAACCCAGCTCCTTCAACTCTTCAAGATCTTCATTCTTTATGAGCTATAGCATCAATCCAGGATTAACAAGTATTTGATACACAACAAGTTTAAATGTTAGAAGTATGTGGAATATTGACAAATAAAATGATCCATAGAATATAACAAGCACACTAGAAAGAAGTGCCTTTCTTATTCTATTGTGCGTTTAGAGAAATATTTCTACGGAAAAACGAATGTTAGAAGCACAGCATGGAGCTTCAAGCAATATAGCGGCCAATCAGATACTCCAAGAGTCTATCCCCCATTGCATTCAAGTATAAAGTGTAAGTTTCTAATGAGAAACAAATACTGGAGCAAAAGGAAAACAGAAAGGAAGAAAGAATTCTCTAAGAGCAACAGTTCTACGAAATTGATTTGGAATGCTTTTCCCGGTTTAAGAAACCTAGGATTTACTGCTATACTTCTAGAACTTTATAAAGCAAATGGTCAATGGAGCGATCAGCATCAAAATTTTTCTTCTTCTTTCTTAGATAGTGTGTTACATAGCAAGTAGCTTAAATGAGGCTGAGAATACAACTCCAATATATTCTATGCATCACAATGATGTCCCTTGCCTACTGGGTTTGCTACATTTTTATTAAGTAGCTCACACCCCAAAAAATGAGCAAACCGAAAGCTGGTTTCTTCTATTAGCAACCAGCAAAGACAAGTAAACACTAGAGAGCACTGTTTTAATTGTTATGGATAAGTTGAAGCCAACACAATAACATTACCGATCAGCTGCTTATCCCTACGAAAATACACTGGTCTTTCCAAATATCAGTTAACACTTGAAATTAAAGTTTCAAATAAACATTTATAGGAAAGGTAGTGATACAAGATGAAAATGTATGCACATGGGGAGTTCATGCTTTGGATTTGGGTGGTGGGGTTTGAAAAGGGAAAAGGTGGTCCAAGTCATAATAGGCATAACGGGAGGCAAAATAAAACAAACTTATAAGTTTTTGAAGTATAATCTGTATCTCAATTCTTAATAACAACAAAGTATCCCACTCCATGGCAGGCATTATTCATATAACATGCACCAAAAGTGAATTGATAAATGCAGGACATGCACAACATAGGTTAGATACCTGCAAGGTATTGATATCAATCTCTCCCAGAGAAGGATCCAGAGGAGGTAGACCGATATTCCTCTTTTCTGACTTCCCCTTCTAAAGAACCAAAGAAGTCAAAATTTTGTTAGTAGATATTTTTTAAGAAAATGAGGTTTACAAAATTAATTGAACATTGAATTAAGTACCTCATACTCTGATTCTGGCATTCTTAGGTTCTCTATCATGGCATCAAACTGCATACTTTCACTAATTTTTACTTGGGATTGGTTGTCCTTCTGGTTGTCTTCACCAAAATTTTGATTGGAATGGGCCTGGCTTAATGGAACTGCATCCGCCGTGGTAAGCTGATCAGATTGATGCTCTTGGTTGATTAAGGAACCATCTTTTTCACCATAATCTTGTGCCAACTTCTGAAAATATGACCAGTGCTTTGGCTCATGGTTTTCCACGTTTAAACTCAAGCCAGCTCCATCTGTCTGCAGCAGGCTAACACCAGAGGGCTCCTCAGACAGCATTGCTTTGGAAAATATATCAGAAAGGAAATCACGGGGAAATCGGTCATTAATATCAATAAGAATGTCCCCATGGTCTGCCCTTGAAATACCAATAGTATGATTCTCTTTAGAATCATCTTTAGTTGAGTTCTCTGTCCTCAAATCAGCCTCCGAATGCACCGGAGCATGAAGCCTATCCCTCTTTGCAGCTTGCACATTATCCACAGGGTTTGAAACTGCCTGCTTCAAACCTGTGTCCAACACTTCTTCAGAAAGTTTAGAGTTCATTTCAGAAATTGAATCAGCAAATTCTTTGTACTTCTGCAATTGGGCAAGCCCATCATCAATGGTTTGATGATTTACATTTCCTAAGACTTCAGTATGGGGAACCATATTACTATCACATAAATTTTCAGCAGTTTCAGTAGCAGCATGTGGCTGTGCTACACCAGACTGGGGGTGAGAAAGGAGCAACTGAGAACCTAATGAATCATCGGACTTTGACAATCGGCTCAGTAGTTCTAACTGCTCTCGAGGAATTCTCTCTGAATAATAAACCTTGCGAGGAGGCACTGGGGGTTCAAGGTAGCTCAAATCAGTCTGATTAGAATCAGAATCCGCGTGACCTTTAACAAATGCGCCATTAGACGTGGAATGATTGTCATCATTACCCCGTTTAGGAACCATGCCTGAATTCACAGCATCTGCATATGACATGACTTTTTCATTTTCCTGGTTCTTTGCTTCGGTTTTTGAAGTTAAGAAAGGGAAGTCAGATGAAGCAATTGCAACTGGCACTTCTTCAAGTGGAATATTCTTTTTGACCTTTTCATCATGTGGCTGAGAAGAAACCGGGTGATCTTTTTCCAAAGGGTGAAGTTTCTCCAGGACATTATCCTGACGACTTGCTCCATCAAGTTTTGGCTTCAACTCCATTTCCGGCATCCGGGGATTATGTTGTTGTAGACCATTGTATGATTGCACTTCATTCAAGCCTCTGTGTTGATTCAATAAGCCATTAGGAGGAACTGAATCAGAAAATTCAGCAATATAGGAATAATTAGAAGTACTATGACCGTACTGCAATGGATGCTGCATTGTCTGGCCATGATAATACTGTACATGGGTTTCATAGGCACTGGAGGAACTTGGTAGAACTGGTTGAGAAGACTGAAAAGTTGATGATGACACCGCCATGCCAGGAATGTTTGAAGAACTAACCACAAACGGGTCCTGTACAAATCTGCTTGTCTCCCTTTCTGTAGTCTTTCCATCTGATTCTGCTAGATTGTTCGCTGAAGAGGTTGTCAACCCATGCAGAGTAGAGCTTCTCCTAGCTCCCAAGTCCATTCCATTGACAGCTACCACATATTGAATCTCAGAATCACCTTCCACATTGGCCATACCAAACTGAGCATCCTCTAAATCACTCAATGAGAATAGAAACATCCTTAGCCTTTGTGAGGCTTCTTTATCCTCAAGTTCATTACATTCCTCCATCATATTCTGCAAATCTTCATCAGAAGACACAGACACTAAAGCATCAAAGTCCTCTCCTGGGAGCTGATACTTAATCACATGAACTTGGTCATAAATAGCTAATATTCTCTGCTTAAGTTCCTGCCATGATATATCCTTTCTGATGCGAATTATACGTGTTTCACCTCCAACATACCTTAGCTTTCCATCACTTGGCCTGGGTAGGATTTTCCCACCAAAGCTGCAGAGAACCTTCATCTTTGATGATGTGCAGCCAGAGGCACCAAGTGACATACCTAAAATTCCTCTGTTATTACCATATCCCAATGAAGCCTGTGGCACTGATTGAAGTGATCCATAATTACTTTGGTCTTCAATTAAAGAGTCTTTTCTTTCAAATCCCCTTGGACCTTTGTCTACTATGTTAAGCATCGAAATATCAGACCCACTCTCAGATCCTGTATGACTAATGCCTAAAATGCCTTTTAGATCCATATATCGTGTTGTTGCATAACTTGATTCACCCATAGAGTTTTGGATGATTGGCTTAACAGGATTTACTCGATCCCGCATAAATTCAAGAGCAAACTCTTCACCAGTCTGTATGGAAAAATTAAGTACTGGTTTAACTTCAGATCCATTTAGTTCAGGAGGTCTTACACTCATATTTAAGCTGCCCATAGGGTCTACCATAAATGCTTGAGATGCAGGTGGAAATTCCCCATTTTCATGTTCCACGTAGTTGAATTGGTTATCAATCCTAGAGTGTTCCGTGTACACATAGTTTGGATTCTTCTCCATTTAGTAAGTATCAATCAGGCCCCCATTCCTACATGTCTCTTTTGTGCATAAAAAGCTCATCAATACAACAGAAAGCAATATTCTTCCACAAACAAGCAATCACCATGCAATAAAAAAGAGTTAAACCTGCCAAGCAACTGAAAATCCAAAGCAGCTTCTATTCGGTTTCAAGTTAGGGAAGCAAAAACATATACCGCTAGCCGTTCAGGAACCTCTAAGCAGATTAGGGTAACTGCTACTGGACCTGGAAAAAGACGGAAACTTCAAATCAGATTCCTTTCGCATTCAACTGAACCCAGATTCCAGAACCCAGTTTGAGCAATAAGGAAGGTACATACTAATATATTACTCCATAAATTATAAAATCGAGAGAGGGAGAAATAAGCTGAAAGAAAGGTTCAATATTGGGATTGAAACACCTAAATGCAAACAATCAAAACTTGGCAGAGAAAATTTTGTTCATATCAGCATACAATGAGCATATTATCTTCAAATATATATATATATAAGAGAAAAAACTAAGAAGAGCCAAAAAAGAAAATAATAAAGGGAAAAAAAACTTTTGAGTTTAAAAAGAACATACCTGAAAGATGTAAGAGAGCTAGGTTTAGGATTGAAGGTTTCAAGAGGGGTTATGTGAAGCAGCAGCCATCACTTCACTGAAAAGTTTTCTTTTCTTACCTCAAACAATAACTTGCTCTGTTCTCTCTTATTTGGGTCTCAACTCTCAATTTGGAAAAATACAAAAAGAAAAGTTTGGAACCCTTTGAATTTATTATAGAATTTTAGATTAGATTTGGAACCCTTTGGAGTTTGGGCTAATAAAAATATAAATAAATCTCTCTCTTTCTTCAATCTCTGACTTCCCTCCCTGCTAATTATTCTCTTTCTGCTAATATAGTCAAACAAAGGAGTTAAATTTTATTGAATCTTTGAACAAAAATTTCAATATTAATATATATATATATATTACCCTTAAGTTTAAAGGTTATTTATTCTTAACTGAAATTTTCATTTTAGTGACTGAATTGCCCCTAATTAGTTTGATCAAGTGTTTCGCAGGCCACTGTTCTCCTTTGCTCTCTTCCTTAAGTTGCCATTCAATTTTTCCATTTTGGTTTGATCAAATTTTCATTTTCGTTTTTTCTTTTCACGTGAGCTTATGAGAATGTATTACGGTGATTAGTTGTCTTGATGTAATGATGATGTTGACTATGGAGAAATAAGTGTCGAAATAATGATTTGATCAAACAGCGAGGAAGTGAGGGTGCAACATTGAAAGATTATACTGCAAAGTATAATAAAAAAATTCATTTTAGTAGTTGACCTTGGGCTTTATTTTAACATCTTTTCTGACATGACTTGTGTGTATTGATAAGGGAGAAAAAATATAGTAGGAGTATATGAAACCAAAAAAAGTTGAGGAAGGACATAAAAATTGAATAAAAAATGTGGGATTCTTTCAATCATTTACTACCTCCATTCCAATTGTGTTCTCTATTGTTGACTTTTGCTTGTTAGATTATTATGGATGAATTATGAAATTTGTATTTTACCCTAATTCATCAAGGAGTTTTTCTAACTAAGAGATATTCTGTATATAATAACTTTTTTTGTAATAAGGGAATTATTTTTATTAATTAAGGGCATTTTAAAATCTTAATAATTGGAAAATGAACTTTTTATCTAGAGCATGAAATAACACAAAGTTTTTCCGTATGTTCAACCAAAATTTTTTTTTTCCCATACCTTGATTCAATATAATGTGATTAGAATGAAACGATGTCAAGTTATTTTTAGCTAAAAGCAGTTTTGAACCCTTTTTTGTTATAAACAAAAGAGTTTTCACCAAATTTTAATTATATTCTCACCTTTGTTGCTACCGAGATTACTTATCATCTAAACTACTAGAATTTATTACGGTATTATTTTGTCATGGAGGACTGGAATACATGTTTTTTTTTACTAATTGGAATCCATGTTTATTGTGCAAGAATTAAAAGTTATAACTATCAAATTTTTGTTTTTTTTTAGAAGTCCACATTGGTCTTGCCACAAAGAAAAGCAACATTGGAATCTATTATGATTGAATTCAACTCAATTGGATCACATACTTTGCACCTCATATCTCTATATATATCTTTACAAAACATAAAAAGGCCTATAAGTTTCCTCCGCCTTCAAAATTAAGCAAGAAGGAATTTAAATATTACCGATAATAAAATATGCATCGAAAATGGTGATAGCTTTGCCCATCTATAATCTATCTATAATATATATATATATATATATATATAATAATAATAATAATATCATCAAGGTTTTAAAAACCGGGCCAGCCATGAAAGCGGTAAATGTTCCGATCGACGGTTCGATCGGTTAAACTGTTGATCCGGTTTGATGCGGCCAATTCAGGTCAAATCAATATTTTTATATATAATAAATATTAATTATTGTATAACAATGACAAAAAAATTCTAATTGAGTGGTTAAGTAGTTTATAATTTGATTACTAGAATCGGTCAAAATCGGTCCGATTCGGCGGTTGAACCGATCAAAACTCGATTGTTGACTTTTGTGCTGACCGAAAACTTTGTATATTGTCCGAACCGGAGAGACTTCCGATTCAACCGGTCGGTCCGATCCGGTTTTTAAAACCATGCTTGACTAACAAGCAGGGCGGCCTGCGCTTGCGCTGCAATCATTTTCTTATTAGGCCTATATTTTTTTAAGTTGTTTTAGTTGGTTAATAAGAATATATTGCATTGTCTGTAAGTTAATCAGTTAGGAGAAACTCATGTATCAAAACAAATAATTCGCATATATAAAGCAAAACACATAACATCTATTTCATTCTAAAAGTGCATTACCTAAATTGTACACCATCTCTAGGCAATTCTCCAAAATAAAGCTAATATTCTAAATAAAACTAATATTAATTGTTGCTTGAAATGTATGTTGATTATCTAAAGAAACATAATATGCTGCGGTCATTTTTTAATCTTGATTGCAATTGTTAAATTAATGAAAATTCAACAAAGCTCGGATTATGGGCTTTCCTCTTTTCTCCATGATTTGGAAAATTGTTTGCAGAAAGAATATCATGAGATTTTACGGCAGGAAGAACTTTTATGGTTGCAAAAATCGAGATTGGATTGGGTGCGATCGGGGGAACGAAATACAAAATTTTTTCATCTTACTACTTTGGTGAGAAGACAAAGGAATTCAATTGCAAGTCTTAAGGTCGATGGAAGGTGGTTAACTGATCAGGGGGAGTTGGAGAGACATGTGGTTGGGTTTTACACTTCTCTGTTTGCACGGCAGGAGAGTGGGGGGTTGGATGCTATTTACGATTCTTTTTGCTTGAAATTGACGGAGACAGATATTGTGCAGTTAGATGGGGACTTGACTCTAGATGAGGTGAAACAGGCTACGTTCTCTATGAAAGGCTTGAAAGCTCCTGGAGTAGATGGAATCCAGCCGATTTTTTACCAACGTAACTGGGAGATAGTGTGCAATACCTTGTTTCAGTTTGTAACACAGGCATGGAGTACTCGAAAGGTGGATTTGGCTGTTTTGAGAGCACATATGGTGTTAATTCCAAAATGTAATCGGCCTGTGTCTATTAAGGACTTTCGTCCTATTACTTTGTTAAATACTTCTTATAAAATTCTCTCGAAGGTGATTGTTAATAGGTTGAGACCTATTTTACAGAGGATTGTTGGCCCTTTTCAAAGTAGTTTTTTGTCTGGACGGAGTACCACTGATAATATTTTAGTGACACAAGAGGTGGTGCATTCTTTGATGGGTTGTAAAGGGCGAAAAGGTGGTATGATCTGCAAGGTGGACTTACATAAAGCTTATGATAGTATCTCTTGGTCTTTCTTGAGAGAGGTATTAATTTTCTTCCGTATTCCGACAGGACTTATTGAGTTAATTATGTTCTGTATTTCTAATATGGATATTGCAATAGTTTGGAATGGGGAATGTCTACCTTTCTTCCGACCAGAGAGAGGTCTCCGGCAGGGAGATCCACTCTCCCCTTATCTTTTTATCCTAGTGATGGAAAGATTGTCTCATATGATTTTAGAGAATGTGGAGATGAGGTTATGGAAGCCTGTTAAAGTTGCGAAACCTGGGCCTGCAGTGTCACATTTATTCTTTGCAAATGACCTTATGTTATTCAATGTGGCGGAAGAGGGTCAAGTGGAGGTTGTGCGAGATGTTCTGACTGAATTTTCTAAGGCATCTGGACTGCATGTTAATCTTAAGAAGTCAAAATTATGGATTTCTCCGAATGTCCCAGGTGAAAAGTCTAGATGTTTGAGTCGCTTGTGTGGTATCCCTTTAGCCTCGGAGCTTGGTACGTATTTGGGAGTACCAATTATTCATGGCCGAGTGACGAAGAATACGTATCAGCATGTTATTGACAGAGTTCTTGGTAAATTGGCTAATTGGAAGGGAAAGGTGTTGAATTATGCTGGTCAACGAACTTTAGTTCAGTCTACTCTGAGCTCTCTTCCTATTTATACTATGCAATCTGCTCTATTACCGATGACAGTGTGTAATAGATTGGATCAGTGTAACCGTAACTTTCTTTGGAATGGAGAGGTTGACAAGTCTCATGGGCATTTAGTTGCCTGGGATCGGGTTTATAAGCCTAAAGGGAATGGAGGTTTAGGGTTGCGGAAGACACGGAGTTCTAACATTGCGATGCTAGCAAAAACAGGGTGGAAACTTCAAACCTGGGTTCAGAATTTGTGTACTGAAGTCTTCCAGAAGAAGTACCTTAAGGGTGTACAATTTGTAGATTCTCAAAAATCTGGCAGATGCTCTTCTACATGGCGTGGTATTTTACTAACCAGAGATTGTATTCGACGTGGTACTCGTTGGAGAATAGGAGATGGTAATGGTGCTCATTTTTGGACCGATTGGTGGGTTGGAAGTAAACCGTTAATTGACATGGTACAGGGTGATGTTGCAGGGCTAGATAGAGAAGCAAAGATCTCTTCGTTTATTAGTTCTGATATGGAATGACAATTGGATTCAGTGGCTGATTCCCTACCACCGGATATTAATGTTTCGATTCTAGCTAATCCCATTGTTTATGTCGGCTAATGAGGGAGATAGATGTGTTTGGGGTTGGGATAGACTTGGTCAGTTTATGGCAAAAAGTACTTATAGCATGTTGTTGCATCATGGTGTGGAGGATGAGTGGAGGGGTAAGTGCTCATGGATTTGGTGGTTACCGGTTCCGGAGAGAATTCGATTCTTTTGCTGGCTGTTATTTTTGGATAGTTTAAACACTATGGTACTACTTCATTGGAAGGGAGTTGTTCATGATCCAAAGTGTAAGATGTGTGAGGGAGATGTAGAATCGGCAGACCACATTTTTAGATTATGTCCTTTTGTGCAATGCGTTTGGAATTGTGTGGGCAGAAGATTCGGTATAATAACCGACGGGTCCCTAGCTTTTAAAGATTGGATGCAAAGTAATTGTTCTAAGTCCCTGCAGGTAAAAGATGGGTTCTATTGGAATTCCTTTTTTCCCATTTTACTTTGGAGTGTGTGGAAGGCGAGGAATGATTTGGTCTTCAATGGTAAGCCTCCCATTGCGGAGCAAATTATTTCCTATGCAGTGAAACTTACTTTGGAGGCGGGACAAGTATTTTTTCAGTGTAAGGGACCGGGTGGGTCCTCAGGGATTCTAGTTAAATGGCAACTTCCTCATCCTGGATGTTATTTACTTAACTCGGATGGATCTCGCTGTCATGGAGATAATCATGCCGCCGCCGGGGGTCTCTTTCGGGATGCCTTGGGTGAATGGGTGCTTGGTTACATGGTTAATATTGGTGTTACCAGCAGTTTAGAGGCGGAGCTATGGGGTGTTCGGCAAGGCTTATTATTAGCAAAGGATAGAGGTTATTATCCGTTAATTGTTGAGTTAGATGTTGTTGTTGTAGTACATTTTTTGAAGAATCCTATGTTTGAGTCCCATCCCTGCTATACCTTGGTGAGGGATTATTTGGAGTTGTTGAAGGGTGACTGGATACGGGATGTCAGACATATCTTTCGTGAGGGTAATCAGTGTGCGGATGCCTTAGCTTCTTTAGCTCATGACATCGATCAGAGACTTCGGATTTGGGATGATCCTCCCAGTCAGCTTATTCCTTTGTTGCAGGAGGATAGGGCAGGCATTGGCACCCTGCGGTCCTAGTTGATAGCTTTTACTTTAACTGTTCTTTTGTATCAAAAAAGAACTCGTATAGGTGGAAGAATTTGTCTTCTGCATAAGGAAGACCTAATTTTTTTGGTAGTCAAGAAGCATGTATAGTTCTCGTAGGAAAATTAAATTATTTGAGGGCATTTGTAGGAGCATATGTAATTTATACAATGCATCACAAAATGATTTGTATTTAGCATTGGCTAAATGTGCTTTTGGAAATGTGAAAATATACTAAATACAAGCAACTAATAGAAATCTCAATAAAAAGGAAGTCGAATGATAAATAAAAAAATAAAACTTTTTGTAAAATAAAAGAGGAATAAGGAAATGTTAAATTTAAGTATCAAATAATATAATCAACAAATAAATCCAGATTTACCTCAAAATGTTGCGGTGAGAAGTGAAAGCTCTCCGCCTTATGTCATCCTAAGGTGCTGCTAAATTAAATGGAAAGATCTTATCAACGTCCACCTGGAAATTTTAGGAAACAGAACGGAGTTTCATGTGAAACCAATTCAGATAAATGTTAGGGAAGAAGAAACCCACCCAAATAGAAATGAAGACAAAAGGAAAACAAAAAAGGAATGTCAATAGTTTACCCATGAATTATCCATTATTGCAGATACATTTATAGCACCAATCCTTTGAAATTCCGGCATAGGAGTTGGACCGGTAAATCCTAATATCCACACATAATTAATATGTAATTAAAACACACTTAATCATAAATATAAAAATAGGAAATTATAACAAATGACAGCATGAAAAGTAAGGGAGGAAATTCATCGAGGGCCTTTTTAGTCACCTGAAAAGTGAGAAAAGACAAAAAAAAAAAAAAACAAAACAAAAAAAAGGAGGCATCACATTAATCCTCAATTTGGCCTTTAAGTAATTTCCATAGTCACTAAAAATAATTATAACAAGTTATATTAGTCCGCGTTGGCGCTATGGGCATTCTTTATTTTAGAGTAGTGCTTGATTAACTAATTGAATAAGGATATTAATATAATCAATTATATAAGGGCCAAGAACATTTTTTTTCTAGAGTGATGCTTGATTGATTAATTGATTGAATTATATAAGGTTGCAGTAAAAATGCAATTTAAATGGATTAGTTTTAATTATGTCTCTAGCATAAATCTTTGTAAGCTAACTTTTTAGACATGTAAAATCAAGAACATGTTTTTATTTGTAAGTAATAGGAAGTGCAAAGAGGTAATAAAATAAGCTGTTAATCGGATAATAATACTCACATTGAACAAATGGTGGTTTTAATTCAGAAGGGGAAAATATTGAACGGTTCATGTTGAAGGGATGGAGACGGAGAAGAAAGAGGAAATGGATATGAAGGTGAAAACAGAGGGGAGTGATGGAAATGTTTGATTTTTGACAAACCTGAAGATTGATCAGCACTGAGGAGTTGAGAGGAAGCAGCAACTGAGTTGGTGAGAGGAAAAAAGAAAACAGCAAGAGAAACATTAATTAAAAGTAATTAAGGGTTTAGGGTTTAAAAGCAATTAATTAAAAGTCTTAAACATTAATTAAAAACAATTAAGGAAGGGAAATATGTAATTACAAAAAAGGGTAGAAGGAAAAGGAATAGGGAAACTCATAGGGGCAATTTAGTTATCCGAAAAGTGAGAAAAGACCAAAATTAGCCAAAAGGTGGCACCACATTAATCCTCAAATTGGCTTTTTAGTAATTTCCATGGTAGTTAAAAATAATATATAGTACATACAAGAGGGATAGCCTGCGCTTGCGCTACATGCATGTTTTTATGTGAGATATTTTTGTTTATTTGATGCATCTGTTTTATAAACAATTACAGAAAGTAAGATATGAGACATTGTAAATCTATACAGTCATTTTCTTGTTTTTTAAAGTGAAATAGAATATGTTTAAAAGTGCTTGCATTTTTATGCCAAAAGAAAAAGTGTTTGCATTCATTCTAAACAGTTCAATACATTCTGATATTTTACACACTATTAATGGAGTATAGAATAAAAATGGGTCTTTAACAAAATAACTATAACTCTTCTAATTAAAAAAAAAACCCCCAAAAAGATAGGCAAGTGTAGAAAGGATCATTTGTCTTGGACACTTAATACGGTCCACTAAAACACACTAATGTGTGTGAGCATAGTTGATCATCTAAAAAATAGTCAATACAATTGAAAGTTACTTTCACAATCCAACACAAACCATATATAACATAAGAATTATTAAGTAATTAGCAAATGGAGAAAAGATCAAACGGGATAAAAAGGTTGTTCATGGTGAAAAGTTGAAAGGAGCTTTCAGTAAGCACCGTCTTGAAAAAATAATTAACATGGTCTAAACGCACTTAGTATGTTAATAATTTCAGAAAATGCAATTTACTCTAATAACCCAACACACCCAATTATCAAAGAATACATAATAGGGGTCGTACTAAATGTAAACTGAATATTTGTGTGCAAACCGTAAATGGACCCAACGAAAATGGATTGGAAAAATAGGCTGAAGAAAGAAAAAAGTTTGAGCAACATATAAAATTACAGAATCCTCATAAAACCCAATAGTCAATAGATTAGCATATATGGAATTTAAAAAGGTGGGAAAACCATTAATCATGCATTTAAAATGGTGGGAACACTTAGGGGAGAGCATTGAGCGGTCCAAACCGTTTAAACCGATCGAAACCGACTGTTAATAGTGCTAGAAAACCGCTAAGGCGGTTCGGTCGGTTTAAATGGTTTGAACCGCCGAAATTATTTGTTAGGCGGTCGGTTGGTGGTTTTAGCTTTTGTGTTTAAAAACCGACCGAAACCGACCGCCAATCATATATATATATATTAATAATTTTAGTTTTAATTTATAATTTATATATAAGTTTTTAATTTTAATGTTTTATAATAATTTATATATTTATATTCAACATTTAGCTATAATAAAATTAATTAAAAACAAAATTCATATAATTTTTTTTAGTTTGTAAAATTTAAAAAACAAATATAAATCAAAATCGACTAAACCGACCGAAATCGACCGCCACCGACCGCCACCGACCAAAACCGATTAGTCAGTTTCTTATAGGTGTCGATCGGTTTTCGGTTTCACATATCTCAAAATTAAAACCGATTAAAAATCGACTAAAAAACTGAAAACCGACCGAACTGACCGATGCTCTCCCCTAGGAACACTATTAATTGAAGTTAGATTCTAAAATTACATAAAAAGACAATGTAACTTTAGAAAAAGGGTTAAGATTAGAAGGATCTTAAAGTAATAAGCCATTTGAGAAAAGACCAAAATGGGGCGATAATGTTGCTCCAGGTTAAAAGTTGAAAGGACTTTTGAGTAAATTCCATAGGGAACAAAAATAATATGTAGTATATATATATATATATTTATATTTATATATATATATATGTGAGTCTCTGAGTTTGTCTCACGAGTTAACTCGGAAGCAAACTCAATAACTCACAAATAAAATATTTGAAAATCATTATATTTAAATAAAAAATTGCTATCTAAAAAGTTGGTTATCCATAAAACTTCTTCATGATATCCACTAACTACATTATCCACTAATTACAGAAGTTACACAACTTAGTAAACGTAATTTTAGATTAAAAATATTTATACTAATTAACGTAATTTTAGAATTTATAAATTAAAACTATCACACAAGTTAGTTATCAATTAACCTCTAAAATACACCATGTTTATCCAACACCCAGTTAATGTCTTTTTCTAATTTTCTCCTCTAAACTCTTCAAGACTTTTTCTTTTCTCTTCTCATCACTATCCTGCAAAGAAAACAGGAACCGCCTACTTCGTTATGTCTCTCCAACAGGTATGCTTAATTTCGAGAGAGAGAGATTTGAAAAACGGGAGCAATATTCATGTAAAACTTCTTAAAAAATAACTATTTCTTCAAATTTCCATATCATTTTTGTATATTCTTATTTTCTTATGATATATTTGTTTAAATTGAATCTTTATCACTTAGTTCTATCTTAATAGTTTTCCATTATGATTTATATATTCGGCTTAGATTTCTTAAGTTTTTTTTTAACACCCATTTTCGTTCTTAATCCAAGGTTAAATTACAAGAATTATAATCCTGGAATATAATTCAAGAAAAAAGAAAATGAAACTGAAGGGAGATGTGAAGGGAGAAGGGAAGGAATTGATAATAATGAAGATTGATATGAAGAAGAGAATACCGAAAGCTATGTTATAGAGGAACAGTGACAATTAACAATTACTTCTTTTTTTTTCGGCTTAATGAGCAAAAAGGCCCCTAAACTTACACCGAACCGTCAAATAAGCCCTGAACTTTTATTTCGGTCAAATAAGCCCCTGAACTCTTAAAAAGGGCCAAATAAGCCCTGTTTGTCAAGGCTAAATGTTCAAATAAGGACTAAACGTTTCAAGATTTTCTCAAATAAGAATCAAAATACACAATTTCAACAAATAAGAAAACATACTTAATATTTTTTTACAAATTGGATACAATATAAGTTAATACTAGTGTGTGAGATATATATAGATTGAAAAGCACACGATAATTTTATATCATATTACGTTAAATGAATTTATTTTTATTAATAGGGTTTGATTTTTAATTAACATGATAATATCATTTTTTATCAAATTTAACGTGTATGCATGGGAAACATTGGTTTTCATTTAAAGATTCCCTAATTTGTAAAAATTTGCCAAGTATGTGTTCTAATTTGTTGGAATTGTGTATTTTGATCCTTGTTTTGAGAAAATCTTTAAAACGTTTAGTCCTTATTTTGAGCATTTTAGCCTTAGGAACAAGGCTTATTTTGGCTTTTTTTTAAGAGTTCAGGGGCTTATTTGGCCGAAATAAAAGTTCAGGGGCTTATTTGACGATTCGGTGTAAGTTCAGGGGGCTTTTTGCTCATTAAGCCTTTTTTTCTCTTAGGTAAAAACATAAATAACGTTCGTATATCCTGTTTCATTTTGTGGAATTTCGTTTTTGATTTTTTTTTGTTAGCAGTTGGCAAGCAACTAATAAAAAGAGTGGATTGAGATAATAAGATTATAAAAAAATAATGTCAAAAAAATGTCATAAAAAAGAATAATAATAATTGGGATCAGTTATTTATTATTTAATAATAATAATAATAATAATAATAATAATAATAATAATAATAATAACTAGAACTTCCCGGCCGCTGTTTTATTTTATGAGTTCTTTTAAGAAAATTTAGTTAAGAAATACTCCTAAAATTTATTAGTGCTTTTAAGAAAATTTAGTTAAGAAAAGAAAGTCATTAGTTATTAAATAGTACTAATCAAAGATGATGAGAGTCAATTTTCCTAAGTATTGTTTTTTAAGTATTTCATTTTATTGTCATTGATCTTTCTTTAATAATTGTTACATATCACATTTTTTTTTATCTTTATCTTATGTATTCATGTTTTTTTTTTTGAAACATAAGATTAAGAATCCAAAACATGAATAATTATGAGTCAAAAGGGGAGATAGTTGTTTTGGTAAAAAAAAAAGGTATTCCATTTCTCCTCTCTAATTAATTCTATACAAGTTATATTAACCCACGTTGGCGCTACGGGCGTTCTTTATTTTAGAGTGGTGCTTGATTAATTGATTGAATAAGGATATTAATATAATCAATTATATAAGGGCCAAGAACATTTTTTTTGTTTTAGAGTGGTGCGTGATTGATTAATTGATTGGATTATATAAGATTGTAGTAAAATGCAATTTTTTAAATGGATTAGTTTTATTTATGTTTCTGCATAAATCTTTGTAAGCTAACTTTCTAGACATGCAAAATTAAGAAGGTTTAGAACATGTTTTTTTTTATAAGTAATAGAAAGTGCAAATAGGTAATAAAATATGCTGTTAATTGGATAATAATACTCACATTGAACAAATGGTGGTTTTAATTCAGAATAAGAAAAATATTGAACGGCCCATGTTGAAGGGATGGAGACGAAGAAGAAAGAGGAAAGAGATATGAAGGTGAAAACAGAGGGGAGTGATGGAAATATTTAATTTTTGGCAAATCTGAAGATTGATCAGAACCGAGGTATTGAAAGGAAGCAGCAACTGAGTTGGTGAGAGAAAAAAAGACAACAGCGAGAGAAACATTAACTAAAAGTAATTAAGGGTTTAGGGTTTAGAAGCAATTAATTAAAAACATTAAACATTAATTAAAAACCATTAAGGAAGGGAAATGTGTAATTACGAAGAAGGGTAGAAGGAAAAGGAATGGGGGAAACTCATAGAGGGGCTTTTTAGTGATCCTAAAAGTGTAATTACGAAAAAGGGTAGAAGGAAAAGGAATAGGGGAAACTCATAGATGAGCTTTTTAGTCACCTGAAAAGTGTGAAAAGACCAAAAATGGCCAAAAGGAGCCACCACATTAATCCTCAATTTGGCCTTTTAGTAATTTCCTATGTAGTTAAAAATAATATATAGTATATTCTATATATGATATATGATATTATCCTTGACATTTATTGAATAACATATGAAGGATAAATAACTTTTAATTTTCCCAAACTATAATTAATTTACTATTAAAGTATATAATCAATTTGTTAAATTAAATCTATACTATATATAAAAGTATGAGTTTTGTAAAACTTTTGAATCGACCATTATATCTTTATTTTTTAAACATTTTGTATCCCTATTTTTTAAACATTTTGTCTTAAATGCCATTGCTTAACTATTATAGTTTTATTCTATTAGAAACTCTATTTTTATTCAATTAAATGTAATACCTTTATAATTACTTTATTTTTACTAAAACATTTGGATATATTAAAATTTTTAATATACAATTTTATTCTACTAAAAACTCTATTAAGAATTATTGAGTTTGAATCAGGTTTGATAGCTCTACTTATAAATAATTTCAATTATTACTTTAATTTTCTTTTAATTTAAACACGATAGGTAACGTGCAACGCACATGGAAGTGAAGTCTAGTAGATTATAAATATAAATGAATAGGAAAAAGGCTTTTAATTCAACAGTCGAGACCCACATTTGAAATTTAACATGCTAATTAATAGTAATACACAAAAAAATAAAAATATTGAATGAACATAAACATAATGAACAAACATTAGGAAATTAATAACAATTGACACTTGTCAAAAAAATCAAACGCCATGTGGCGCTCAATGAGGGTCTTGCTCATAAAATTAATAGTAGGTATAATAATAATATAATTTTTATAATGATTATATTATTTTGTTAAAGATAGAAGACCCTAAAAAATACTATTATATCAACGAGTGGTTGGTTCAAGTGATTTAGTACTTGTTACCTTAAATAAGGTCTCAGACTTGAATTTCCCGAATAGAAAAAACCACTGTGAAAGAACTTTACTCTATTGTAAACCAATTCGGCTCAAAATTAACTTGTAAATTAGTCAAAAAAAAAAAGTATATACTAGTTGGGAACCTTGATGCACTTAATTTTGGTGATACGCGGCATTGTTGTTGTATGATCTACAATTCTGCATTAATGGATTTAGCCAGATCTTTAGGCTCCGTTTGGTTCACGGAAAATAGCTTCCAGAAAATACTTTTTTCGTTTTCTGGTGTTTGATTCATGGAAAATTGTCTAGTCAAAGGAAAATGAAGGGTGAGTCAACGGAAAAATGGGCCTTTACACGGGAAATTGTCTTCCGCTCCTTGGGAGCGGAAGACAATTTCCCCAGTTTAAAACATTAAACTCATCAACCCTCCCCTTCTTTTTGGCCATACATAAACCCTCCCTTTACCTCATAAACCCTCCCTTTACCTCAACTTTCATCTTCCATTTCAATTATTTTACTGGAACCTCGCCACCGACAAACTGTGCTCTTTTCCGGCGACCACCTATTGGTTATTTCTCATTATTTCTTTCATTAATTTTGTTTTTCGTTCTTAAAATCCAAAACCCACAACGAGAGTAGCTCCATACCCACTCCAAGCCAAAAATTAAAATGAAAATCTAGAGACCCATAACCTTTTTACAAAGAATTTCACCTGGGACACAAACGTTTTCTTGCTTTCATGATTTTACTTTGCAATAGGAATAGAGAGTTTGGGCTTTTGCACAATACCAGAGTGGTTCAAGCAAAACGAATGGCATAATCAATAAAGGATTGATATGGGCAAAATCAAATGCTTGATGGGTTTTGATTTGTTTCTTTCTTTTATAATCAATTCGCATAGACTTCTAAATAACTCAATGGTTTTTATGCAAAAAATATTATTATTATGATAATTTTCCAGAAAATAACCAAACAACAGAAAATATTTTCAACCAAAACATCCAAACACCAGAAAAAATCAAATTTTCCCGAAAATAAGATCATTTTCTGAAAATTATTTTCTGAAAGCTCATTTCTGTGAACCAAACGGAGTTTTAATTAAAAATCTTTAATACAAGAAAAAGAAGAAAATATTTTTTTTTTGATTAAAATAGTTAGAAAATTGGCCATGGGGCATGGACGGTTCAGGTGGTGGTATTTTATTAGTTTCTGAGTATGCAATCCCAATTCCCAAGAAAGCAACCTTTTTAGCTTGATGTCGGTTGCCATCGCTCTCTTTTTGCGATATATATATATATATATATATATATAAATTTTTTTTTTTCATTTTTCTCTTTTCCACAAAGATAAGACAGAAGGTGTTGTGATATGTGACTTGTGACTTGTGAGTTGTGAGCGAGGATATACGTGCTATAATCGGAAGCCACATTTAAATTATTATTATGCAAATAATATTATTGGAATTCAAAGTTATTAAGGGTAATATTTTATCATTTTAAAATCCAAAAAATTTAGATTATGTTTGATCAAACTGAAAATTAAATGTTGAAAGATTTAATTATTGAATATATTTAATATTGAATCTCATAAATATTTTTTTTGTCAAAATCTCATAAGTACTGAATTCAAATTTTAAAAACTGTTTGCTATTCAAATGTAAATATATTGTTTGATAAAAATAGCTACTTAATTCTGAAAAATAATTTACTTTACATTGTTAACCTTATAGGAGTATATCTTTATTATCAATCTAATAAAAAATCCAAAACGAGAAGGTGTTGCGCGTGCTAGGGATTCATGAGTAAGGTTTGAAACTTCAACTTATTCAGAGGATTCATATCATGATGTCAGATTCAGATCAAGACGATTTGGAAATTCATGTTCGATTTATTGTAATTTATGTTATGATTATTGTAATTTAATTTTATAAATGAAAATTACATTTTATTCAAAAAATAAAATCCTTGCATGTTCAAAATGACAATTGGGCAAGTATTTGTCACACAACTTATACTAAAAATGAAATCTAAATCCTTGATTTCAATTTTAAGTTCCAAACACTACCTAATTGAATTCTTTGATTTTTAATTATTTCAATTATTTAATGTGCTTAATGTACTTTTTAGCCTCTGAATTTACCGCAAACGGCCAAATAAGCCCCTTAATTTTAATTTTAACCAATTGCACCCTTGAACTCCTAAATTTAGCCAAATTACCCCTTATATGAATGACACCCTAATGGAATCGTTAGGATATGCCACGTCAGCATGGCAACATTATGTATAATTTATAGATTATACATCACTATGTATAGTGGCTAAAAACAACATTTCAATAACAATGTAATACAAAATTTGTCTAAAATTAATGTTTATTTTTATTTATGCGTAGGGTTAAGATATATATATATATATATATATATATTAGTAAAATAAAAACTTCCTTTCACCAAAAAAAAAAAAAAAAAAACTTCCAACAAAAAGAATCTTATCGGAACTACTAATGGGCTTGGCCAGTTGCTAGCACCGAAGCTTTGTGCATAATGTGACCGATGGGCCCAAAAGAAAAGGAAGGGTAATGGGCCTTCTATTTATTCAGACGACGAGACAGAGACATATTCTCTTTCAAATTCCCTCTTTCGTCTTCCTCTTCCCTCAAAAATTCCTCTCTCGGCTCTCAGCCTCTCAATGACTGTCTTAATTCCATTTTTTTTTTCTAAATTCTGATTTCTAGTAATAAAATTTGATCAAATAAAAATTGAAACCGACTTAGAATTCCCCTAAACAGATATGCCCCTCTTCATCTCCGAGGAGGAGCTTTCGCGGCTCTCCAATGATGCCGTGATGGTAGCGGAGAGGGCGGACGCTTACATACGGGAGACCTACGGAGAGCTGGAGGCGGCCAAGACCAAGGCTGATGCTGACGCCATTACCGCCGAGCAATCCTGCTCTCTTCTGGAGCAGAAGTTACTTTCTATCTCCCGTGAGTTGTCGGACCTCCATGCCGAAAACGCACAGCTTCAATCCTCTCTGGATGAGAGAGTCGCCGAGCTCGCCCAAGCTCAGGCACAGAAGCACCAGCTCCATCTCCAATCTGTAATAACTTATTTTTTTACTTGGATTTTTGTTTCATATATAGATTATAGATAGATTTTTCCTTTTTTTTTATTTTCTTACGAATCATTTTTAAGTTATATAAGAACAAATTGAAAATTATATCAGATTGGAAAAGACGGGGAGATTGAGAGGTTGACAATGGAGTTGTTGGAGGTGCGGAAGTCAAAGAAGCAGTTCCTGGATATTATTGAGCAGAAAGATTCGGAGATTTCTGACAAGAACACTGCTATTAAGACCTACCTTGATAAGATTGTAATGTTTTCCCCTAAATTTGTTAAAATTTTGCCTACAAAAAGTGCGTTTTATCATTTCAATAACATTGTTACAGGTTAGCTTGACGGACAATGCTGCCCAAAAAGATGCTCGATTAAGTGAAAGTGAGGCTGAGTTGGTGCGAGCACAGGCTACATGCACTCGCCTTTCGCAGGTTCTTTGATTTTTTTTTTCTTTGGCAAATTCTCAGCTTTTTTTTACTTCGATCTAGTGGAACCAAAAGTAAAAGTTGAATTTGAACAGGAGAAAGAGCTTATTGAGAGACACAATACGTGGCTTAATGAGGAGTTAACTGCTAAAGTTGACAATCTTATCGAGATTCGTAAATCACAAGCAGAACTTGAAGTTGATATGTCTGCTAAGCTTGCTGATGTAAGTGTCTCTTAGAAACATTATTCCTAAAATCTATTGACATTGACATTATCTTCATCTTTTTACTTCTTTCATCTCAATCTTTCAGGTTGATAGCCAATATAATGAATGCTCCAGCTCCTTAAATTGGCACAAGGAAAGGGTTAAGGAGCTAGAAATCAAGCTAACAAATCTACAGGAGGTCTGTTATAATTATTATCTCTACTTGGTTTCTAATTGTTTAATTGCATTTTATATCTTTTTGATCTGGACAACAATTCTAAACTATGATTTCCTTTGTGATACTTGTGAAGGAATTGTGCTCATCAAAAGAGGTTGCCACAGCCAACGAGGAGCGATTTTCTGCTGAACTGTCAACTGTGAGTGGCGCAAGATACATATCTTCTTACTTAAACCACTAGGAGCTCTAATCTATTAATTGTTGGAGAAAAATCCACAAATGAGCATGCATTAATTACAATCTCACTGTTAGCATAAACTCTTTAATTTATAAACCTATAATATTAATGAAAGTATTACTAGTACCCTTATTTTAATGTCATCTCAAATAAAAGGAAGTCAGAATAACATCAAGAAAAGAGAAGAGAAGGCAGATATCCTTTTATCCTTTGATTTCCATCTGATCATCTTGAGTATATGCTTACTTCCTTGTATTTTGCCAATAAATATTATGTAGATGTATCACCACTACTATGTGTTTTGCAGTCTTTCTTTTCACTTATTTGCTTATTCTATTTTTAAAATGCTGTGTAGGCGAATAAGCTTGTTGAGTTATATAAAGAAAGTTCCGAGGAGTGGTCCAGAAAAGCTGGGGAGCTTGAGGGAGTTATAAAAGCCTTAGAAGTAAGATTTCAGTGAATTTAGTTCTATAATTTCTTTGTAGCAATTTACTGCTCCGTTATTTAGTTTCTATTGTAATGCAAAACAGTTACGCCTCGGTCAAGTTGAAAATGATTGCAAAGATAGGATTGAGAAGGAAGTATCTGCCAGGAACCAACTTGAGAAGGTATGCTATCTTTTTGTCATAAATTTACATATATATAGTGCTATGTTTTTGTCGTTCTGCATACAATGTTTGTGTGTGACTTAAGAAAGAAATCATTCTTCTGACCTATTTCCAGAATCTAAGCCACTCTTCTGTTTCTTCCTACAAGTTTTTTTCTCAATCAATTTATGGTGCATCTTTTTCTTCCTTTTGGAAGCGAAGAAATGCTGGGTTTCTTAGAAAATTGTCTATTTTTTCCCCTCTGGTTGTATTTACTTTTTTGTTTTGATACCTACAGGAGACTGCATATCTGAAAGAGAAGTTTGAGAAGTGCAAAGCTGAAACTGAAGCTGGTAGGAAAGCAAATGAGTTGAATATACTTCCACACGGAAATTTTACAATGGAAACGTATGTTTATTATTCAATGAAATATAGAAAGCATAGTATGAGTTATAATAATCTGATTACTTCCCTTGCAAGATTACATACTAAAAGCTCTTTGATGAGCTAGATTATGATGATTGATTAGACCTTAAACATATCGGTGATTTATCTCCTGAAAGCCACCTTCGTTAAAAATTGACTGTTTGCAAATTTATTGTTCAATATTTTGCTAGACTGAGGAAATAATTGTCCGTTTTGCAAATTAATGGGTTGTGATAGTGAGGACAATTCATTTAATTTAATTTAATTGGACAAAAAGTAAGCTTTTTATTCAGGGTTACAAATGACTAATGAGGACTGATATGTTGTCTATTAGACCAAATTGTGATTCTATTTGAATCATACATCCTGTTCCTGGAACTGATGTAAATCTTATGGTTGCCTATTTGGCTTATCTCACACGATTGGTTCTTGTTCTAAATTTATTTGATATTTTTGTTGTTAGTTTATGTGGTTAAAAAATGCTATTTAATGCAGATGTATAAGTCCATATGATGCTAATGACATGGTTGAGGACAATCATGTGCTTCTCCCCGATATCCCAATTGGGGTTTCGGAAACGGCTCTAGCTGCTTCTCTTCTCGGTGATGGTTGGAGTGTGAGTCTTCTTCTTTTTGTTAATCTTTCACCTACCTTTATTCTGTATGTTTATTTTTTCTTTGGTTTATTTTGCCATAAATTTTGATTTTATTTTGTGTTTCTTTGGGTCTTTTAGCCGGCCAAACTGTATGCAAAGTACCAAGAGGCTGTTGATGCTCTTCGACATGAGCGATTGGGAAGGAAGGAGGCTGAATCAACATTGCAAAGGGTATTTGATACCTTCATTTTGTTTTGAAATCTTCTTAAGATACTCATCTTTGATGTTGTTTTTGGCATGCTGAAGCTTTGGTTAGAATTGGCTTTTAGTTTGTGATCTCTGAACATGGATATGGTCGTTATTTTTTGAAGATGACATATGATGTTGCTCAATTACATCAAAAACTTTGAGCACAGTCATTACAAGTTATTAGATGGAAATCTAAAAACATGTTTGATGATGCTTTTCTAGGTGCTATGCGAACTAGAAGAGAAAGCAGTCTTCCTTATGGATGAAAGAGGTATAATACCTATTCTTGGTTGATGATTTGACGTTCAAGTTAACTGTTGAATGATTCTACCTTTTTATGGATTTTGTTCCAGCACTTTTTCCCTTTTCACTCGAATATATGCTGAATATTATAGTTATGTAGATGCAGATGCTGGATTTATAATATTTGAAACCTGTAGAATTTCATATATTCTACAGGAGATTGCTTTATTTCTTCCTTTTGTTGTTGACTTCAGGAATTTGTTAAGTGTTACATTTGAAAAATGACTTGTACGATTTTATAATTTCTGTCATTCAATCCCTTCTGCCTTATGCTTCTGGCTACTATATTATATGATTCACTTTCTTAGTCAGCTCATTTCTAATGCCTTGTGCTCTTAGAAGGGAGATGTATTTCCTTTAAATGATTGAAAGTAATAGCAAAATCAGCTCATAGTATAAAAGTTCTCTATACACACACACACACATATTATATTATATTGAGGAGTTGGCTTTACATGAGTTCAATAAGGAGCTTGGTCTTGATGCCACTGGTCTTTGTGCAGCGGAATATGAGAAAATGTGTGAGGCATACTCTGCGATCAACAAGAAATTGCAGAATTCTGCATCAGAACGCTCGAAGATGGAGAAGATGATACAGGAATTGAAGGTTTGTTAAGTTTTTCTCCCATAAAGGAAAAATGTGCCTTTGATTATTCTTGCTTTTGTCTCTATTATGGATGACTGACTTGGATTCGTTCAGGCTGACTTGATGACACGTGAACGAGACAATAGTCTGGCTCAAAAGGCTATTTCTGACCTTGAAAAGCAGGTGATTGAGAAGTATCCATATTTTATATTCTTAACTAATCTGGTTTGAAGTGGTTAAAAAAGATTGTTTGTCTATATGACTTCCTTTTCCAAAAAAAAAAAAAAAGAGAAAAGAAAAGAAAAGAAATGAAAAAGAAAACCTCCTTTTCAAAGGGAAAGGTGCTCCTTATTTGATGCTCGAGTAGTGATTAACCTTCTTTGCAGCAATTTCTGTATTAATGACAAAATAATCTTCGTCTTTTTTGTTTTTGTTTTTAAGAATTTCTTTCCTATTCCCCCTGAAATTATTTTATTGTCTTACA